>PTFA01000161.1:635258-667504 GCA_003342895.1 Casuarius casuarius | reverse complement strand
GCGCGGGGAGCAGCGAGCGGCCGCAGCCCTGCGTGCTCCCCGGAGGGTGCCCGCAGCCCGGCCGGGCGCAGCGCCACGCTCCCCGCCTCGTCCGTCTGCAGCGGGAGGCGAATATCCTGCGCTCCTAATGCCGGGAGCAGTGGCGACAAAAAAAGCGCTAATAGTCAAGCTTCTCGCGTCCCCTCTCTTCTCCCCACTGCTTTGTTTGCCCTCCCTCAAGGCGTTTTCTCTTCCAGGTGTTTACGGACCCCAGCAACCTCCAGCGGCACATCCGTTCCCAGCACGTCGGCGCGCGAGCCCATGCCTGCCCAGACTGCGGCAAAACCTTCGCCACCTCGTCTGGCCTCAAACAGCACAAGCACATTCACAGTACTGTCAAACCTTTCATATGTAAGTTGTCACGGCCATCACCGAGTTCTGGCTTTCGCTATAATTGCACGTATCCTGCGGGGCCCCCCAGTACTAGCTGTCCCTCTGTGAGCAGCCGCTGTAATTTTATAGGTCAGAGCGCAAGATGAAATTCCGCAGTGATTTTTTTTTTTTGCATGCTCCCTGTTTTTTCAGTAAACATTCATGGCAGTTTTTGACTTTCTTGACAAGTTAAAAGCTGAGTCTCTCAGCAGTCCTAGCGATGCCATTTTCTCATATCTTTTCTTTCTCTCTTCTTTTTTTCCTTAATAATTTTTCAATGTTCATGTTGGTGACATAAATAAATAGCTGACACAGCCTGATCGAAATGGTTTTCAGGGGTGCCTCAAATCATGGAGCCATTGTAAGGAACTTTGAATAGTCAGAGAGGCTAGATAGAAGAAGGTGTTTTTAAGAAAGGAGTTTTTTCCTTCTTTATTTACTACTGTGTTTCATCTGGGTAGTGCTTGGAAGCCAAATACATAGCAGATTAACTGTGTCCTTAGTGCTCTCTTCAGTGGAATATTTCCAAATGAACGTTTTCCCTCGAGAGCCCTTCATCTCAGTTCTCGTCATTTTCTGGGTTGGGTATTGCTTTAATTGACGCAGCACCTATTGGATTTTGATAACTGCGCAGAAAAGTGGATTGTGTCACAACAAAGCTAGAGAAACTTTAGGGACTACTCACAACACTTCAAAAAGGGTGGTTAAAGCACAGCACAGGATCTGTGTTTGATTGCAGGCTTTGACGTTCGGTTAGGGAAGCCACTGAACCCCCTTTTGCCCGTTGGTGTAATGGGAACAGTAAGCAGGAGTATCCTGGGAGACTCATTTCACTAATGTGTCCTGAGATAATCGGATAGGTGTCAGTGGAGGAAGAAAAAATACTCTTATTGCTCATTTTGATGCAATCTTTCATTTGATGACGGGCACATGAAAGAGATCATTTGAATCTCATAGTATTGCTGCAGCGAAATGAATGATTTCTTCTCATAATCTCTTTGCTCTCACCTCATAAGAATTAAAGAGTTGTCAGTCTAAATCAGCGTGTAAAACAACTTGAGGCTGATTCTGCCTAGTCTGTACATATCGAGTGGACTCACATGGGTTGATGTGGAATCCATTAGTAATTTTAGGGGAGCTGTGACGCAGGATGGTACTCTGGAAAGTTTTTCTTTCCTGTTCAGTGAAAAAAGGGGGGGTTTTTTTGAGTATTATACCTGGTTTCAAAAAACCCACAAAGCTGTATCTTTGTGTCTGCAGAACACAGAACAGCAGGAGAGGACATTACACACAGAGTTACTAAATCTTTGCATAGCTGGAGATTTAAACAAAAAAAATCCGGTTTTGCTTGTTTTAGAATGATGATGTGAGCTCTCATACCTGTAGCACTTCTCCAGGGAACTGGGTGCAATGTTACATATATCAGGACACTACAGCTACTCTTCCTGGGATGGAGAGTGGAGAAAAGGAACCTGATTCCCTTGGAAGACATTGCATGTATTATCCATGTCTTCTTAAAAGGTTTTGCTGCGTGAGAAAAGTGACTTCTTCATTTGTAGTATTATGGATGCATACAGTAAAAACAACACAAACTCCACAAGCAGAGCGTTCAGCCAGTGAAGTCTGGCAGAAACTGCATTCAGTCGTGATACAATCCGCTGAAGTAGGTTAGCCAGTTAGCGTCAACCTGTGTGGGTCTTCCAGACCACAACGTGACATCCCCCGGCACATGGGGAGGGAGACATAGTTAAATTAGGAAGGGGTAATTTTATTCTGGTAAGAAAAATGTGCAAACATCTTCTAAATAAATCTGCCCAAACTTGGCATTTCTTCAGAAATTATTAGTAAATTGAGAGGGAGCTATATCCTTACACATGGAAGTGTTCGCGCTTATGTGGGCCTACCTACATACTCACTTGGACGCACACCGTCACTGCCACGACCCTAAAGATGCTGTCTGCGTGTAGACAAGCGGGAAAAGAAAAATACTTACCGCCTGCAAGATTTTGCAATGTTCATCTGCACTGCAGTGTCAAGTTTGTTAAATTTTCCTAATCTGTGCTTTGAATTTCAGTGGAAAGGGCTTCCCCCTCAGGTTTCCAGAGCCGCCTGGGAAATATTCTCTTGACTGTCTTTTGATACTTAAGTACTGGTGTAAATCCTGAACATTTAGGGAAAAAAAAAAGATAAAGAAAGTTGGGCTTGCGTGTACCTATCAGTAAAAGTTGGGAGGGAGGGAGGGAGGAAGGACGGACCATTTCATCACTGAGTCACAGGGCTGGGTGTTGGGAGACTTTGGATTCAGTTCCTTGCCTGAGCACAGCTTTGCTCTCCAACTCTGAACAATTCACTTTCCCTCTCTTTGTCTCAGTTTCCCCTGTTTGCAAAACGGTGATAACAGCAATTCTCCCGTGAAAGAAGTGTAAGTGTTAATTTGCTGAGAAGCAGAGTTTATTCCTATGTTGAAAGAGGCATCGGATAATAAAAAGTTAGTGTTTTGACTTACGGAAAAGTTCGGATGGGATTTTTTTCTTACTTTGCTCTGCTCCTTCCATGCCTGTAAAGGCTGAAGGTGAAAAAGGTTGTAACAAGTAACATTTTGAACGCTTGGTATTTAGAAGTCATTAAAGAAAATGCTGGTGGAGCATTAGCTAAACATCACTAGGGTGTCTTACTAATTTAACGAATACAAAATCTCACCCCTCTTGTAGCTGAGCTGAGCCCTGGCTGGTGAAGTATTTATAGAACATCCCTGTGGAGTGGTTACTTACTATTAATGGCATTGAAGAAAGGGTAGATTTGATGAAATGAGGCAGAGTTCTTCTCCCTTCAGCCTTCAGTACTTCCAGCCATGCCAAGACTACAGGGAAAGCAGACTAGCTAATATAAATAGATATTATCATTAAAATGCGTGGTTATTTAAAAATTCAAAAAAATAGTTTGAGCACATTATGTCCAATTGTAGAGAGTAGCATGTTGAGAGATTCTCTAGGAGCAAGGTTTATTTGAAAGGGAAATGTGTTATTATTTCTAGGATGGTAGCCTCTGTGAATGCCACCCATGGCAGCTTGGTCATGGCTGGGATCCAGATGAATCATTACTTGCTGTCAGCTGCTCCTGGGGGTTTCCAGCCTGCTCCCCCAAGCATCTCTTCCAGCAGCCTCGTCCAGGATTCCCAGGGCTACTGGTTCCTTTTCTAGATGTGGCCAGGATCAGAGCCCGGGGATGCCGAGCCCTGTACGAACATCTGAAGAGCGAGATAGCCTTTCCCAGATCCTCGCAAACCAGAGACCGGATGGGCTCGTTAGCCTCACTTTATACAGAGGTCTGAAGCACCAAGATGCTGAGGGATTTACCTGCAGTCATACAGGGCGTCCTTAGCAGAGGAAATTTGAAGCCAGTCCAGCGAATAACTATAGCCTGTTTTTCTCCTCTTTTTTTCTGTCTTTTGGGAAAAGAGATTTTGGGGGCAGGATGGAAGGAGTGGGGAAAGAGAAAAACCCCGATGAAGCTCTTAATTACTTCCATACAATTTCCTGTTAATTTCATATTGCTTTTGTTGTTGGTTTCTGTTGATGCTTTAGGTGAGGTCTGTCACAAATCCTACACGCAGTTCTCCAACCTCTGCCGTCACAAGCGGATGCACGCGGACTGTCGCACTCAGATCAAATGCAAGGACTGTGGCCAGATGTTCAGCACTACCTCTTCTCTCAACAAGCACCGGCGCTTCTGCGAGGGCAAGAACCATTACAACCCAGGGGGAATTTTTGCCCCTGGCCTACCCTTAACGCCCACTTCCATGATGGACAAATCCAAGCCCTCTCCCAACCTCAATCACGCCAGCCTGGGTTTTAATGATTATTTTCCGTCCCGTCCACACCCTGGGGGTCTTCCATTCACCCCTGCCCCCCCAGCGTTTCCTGCCCTCGCTCCAGGATTCCCAGGGATTTTCCCACCCTCTCTGTACCCCAGGCCCCCTTTGTTACCGCCCACGCAACTGCTCAAAAGTCCCCTCAACCACACTCAAGACGCAAAGCTTCCAAGCCCCCTTGGGAACCCGGCACTTCCTCTGATTTCTGCGGTGAGCAACAGCAACCAGGCCACTTCAGGAGAGGAGAAATGTGAAAGCAGCCTGGAAAACTCCTATCTGGAGAAGCTAAAAGCCAGGAACAGTGACATGTCAGATGGCAGTGACTTTGAGGATGTCAATACAACCACAGGCACAGATCTGGATACCACTACTGGCACCGGCTCTGACCTGGACAGTGATGCAGAGAGTGACAGGGACAAAACGAAAGAGAAAAGCAAACAGATGGAGAGCAAGCCGGATTTTGTCAGCAGTTCTGTGTCTGCAAGTTCCACTAACAACACCAGCGAGATCCCTCTCTTCTATTCTCAGCACTCCTTCTTTCCTCCCCCAGAAGAGCACCTGCTACCGACCACAGGAGCAGCCAATGACTCTATTAAAGCTATTGCCTCCATTGCGGAGAAATATTTTGGGCCTGGCTTTATGGGGATGCAGGAGAAGAAGATGGGTTCGCTCCCCTATCATTCCATGTTCCCATTTCAGTTCCTCCCCAATTTTCCCCATTCCCTCTATCCGTTTACGGAGCGGACCCTCAATCACAACTTGCTGGTCAAGGCCGAACCAAAGTCACCCAGGGACCTCCACAAAGTAGGCAGCACCAGCTCGGAGTCACCCTTCGATCTCACCACAAAGCCAAAAGAGATTAAGCCAATCTTGCCACCACCTAAGGTCCTGCCAGCCCCAGCCTCAGGGGAAGAACAGCCACTGGATCTAAGCATCGGCAACCGCATCCGAGCCAGTCAGAATGGAGGAAGAGAGCCACGGAAAAACCACATTTACGGGGAAAGGAAACTAATGGCAAGCGAAGTCCTACCCAAGATTTCTCAGTCTCAGCTGCCTCAGCAACCGTCCCTGCATTATGCTAAGCCATCACCCTTTTTCATGGACCCCATTTACAGGTATTAACATACCCTGCCTTAATCTTTTCCTCTGACAAGCTAATTTTATAGCTGGCATGCAAAACTTGAGGCAGATCGGGATACGGGTTGTTTGGGAAGGGCAGTGGAAGTCTGATACAGGTGATTGTACTTGTCTCTCCTTTGTTACAGCATGTCGAACTTTCTGAATTGAAAGGGCTGAATAGCTGGAAGGCGTAATCATAATCAATATATATAAAGAACATATCCTTATTTTGATAAAGAAGAAGCTTGACCTATTTAAGGACTCTCCCACGAGCTAACGCTAAGATGGCACTTCTGCTGGGGAAATTCCAGAGGGTTTGATTCGATAAGAATGCAGAGTTCAGATGCCGCAGGACCCTTGCTCTCGCGGCTTGGGAATGAGTCAGGAGCCCTGGGAGCCCAGAAACGCAGCTCTCCCACTGACTTGTTTGATGGCCTTTTGTGAGCTACTTCACCTTTTTCTTTCCCCCTCCTTCCCTTTCTTTCTAATCCCTTTCCTTAGATTTATGCAGTTTATAGGAAGTGCTGTTCTGGAATTGCTCTTCTGCAGTTGAAAGATTTTTAAGTCGGGAGTAACGACTTCTGTGTAAATACGTAGTAGCATCTTATCCAGATCTCTCCCCTGTGCGTTTCTTGCAAAGTTAGCTTTCTTAGAAGGTATCAGGGGTTTTCTAGTTTCACTTTGAATGGATGTATTCTGAGGAAGGCCTGATTTGTGTATGTCACTTCTAGAATGAGCTGAACGTGGAAGGCACGTGTAAAGTAGACTAGGTGAGGTTAACCAGACTACCGGTTAAACTGCCAGAAAGAATGAATTCAGAAGAAAACGTAAGGGAAAGGTTTGAGTCTTCCGTTATGTTAAAGCTTTTTATAAATCCTGTTTCCAAAGGAAAATTAGTTTAAGATGAGGGTACCCGTAAGGTCACACTTTACCCAGCCTGGCACCGGCACTGCCTTTGTCATCTTCCTGCTCCCAAGGAGACGTACCTGTCACGTAGCCAATACTGTTTGCTCATTTTCGGCAAAGTCCAGGGAAAAGCGATGTCCCAAACCGGTGTGGTTTAGACATTGACATGGCAATTAATTCTCTCTTAGGATACATGGACTGCTTAATAACCGTCCGTTTCAGCGTGCAGGTTTGGCCCAGAGGGAGCCCAGAGGGCTCCCAGCTTCTGCTCCTGATTGAACAGTCAGGTCCAGGGGGTTAATGGTTTGTTCTTGCATTGCTTAAGTTCAGTGCGAGTAGCGTGCTGCAGGGTCGTATAGACTAGGTCAGCTGCGTCGAGCTGTAATCCAGACTGTTGGAAAGGTACTGGATATGCTGCAGAAGCTCGCGTTTTAACGCTGGAAAGACTCATAGTCACCACAGAGCGATTATGTCAGCACTGGGCTGGTTCGACTGAGCGTTCAAAGGACTGCAAGCAACAACGAGTAGTGGGGCCTTCGCTGCTGGGTGGAAAAGCAGGCCAGCAGAACGGCACCTATGTCACTGCCTCGCTACCATTGTGTGGTTGATAACTGTGGGAAAAAATGATGTCAATGTCTAACCAGGCCAAAGAACTGTCAGCTGAGATGAGGATTAGTGAGCCTTCATTGCTCGCTATTAAGAAAGCGTCTCTCACTTTGCCAGCACTCTCAGGGTTGATACGGTGTCGCTTGCTTACATGCTTGCCATCTGTGATGGAAATGGCTACATCACAACCTGGGGCATATAATATATTCTGTCTGCGACCCATCATGATCATCATCTCCTGGAAAAATACGTAATGATGTAAATAGGCCAGTATTTATTTTTGTAAAAACTACTTCTGGAAAAAAAATAAATAAATGGGATAGAGAGGCAAAAGCTTAGAGTTAGCTTAGGATTCTACCACCTCTGGGCATTCTCAGCAGGAATGTTAAAATAACATGGGTTGAAAAAGCAGTTGCCAATTAAAATAGCAGCCTCGGGAAAACCATAAAGGTCCAGGAGACAGATGGAAGTGAAGGATGAGGGCATCGCTTGCTGCATTCCACGGGATGCATATAGTTTTAGTAATATATTAAAATAGAAAGTCAGTGGTGGAGTCGCTTGCAAATCGGACTTCTGATGTAATGGGCTAAACAGCAGAGCTTCCAAGTCCCAGCTTAAAAAATATGGCAATATTTTGTTTCTAAACTTCTCTTTATCAGACTCTCTCACATCATTTGGCTCCTTCATTTTTCTCCCAAAGGCCACTTAAATCCTTGACATTTTCTCCTGGTGATATAATTTAATGCAGCCAGACAGCTTGAAATCAGTGCAGTTTTTAGCTCAGCCTTGTTAAGGTAACGTTCTCAGGCACTGGGCTGAAAAGATCAGCTTAATCCTTTAGTCACTGCGGAATTCAGCTCTGACGAGGAAATTTGTACTTTATCGTGTTCTCATTATTGCCCCTGGAAGATGATGGAGCTTTGAGAGGTGCGAGCACCTCGCTGAAGGCTTTGCGTTTTGCTGCGGTGGGGCGGTCTCGCGAGAAGCCTGCTCCCGGGGTCCAGCAGCCATTCCCTGGTGCATCACAGCTCACTCGAGCGCGTCACGGAGCAGAAAGCCTCGCGGCTCGGGGTGTTACTAGCTGCGGTTTACTATTTTACCTTCCATCAGGGAGAAACTTAGTTTTACAGATTGTTGTGTTTTGAAAACACACGCCCATAAAAACACATACCTTCCAAAGCATAATAATTGTGACTACATTTCAAATCCAATTCTTTTCTTCTCCTCTGGCGAAGAAAAATTAAATGCAGATTAAATACAGTTCGCTAAATAGCGCTCGGCATGACTCTTCTTTTAAACTCTTTTCGTAATTTGATCCACACACCAATCAGCTGAAATGCAGCAAAATAATTTGCTCTCATTTACTCTGGACTAATGTAGTTAAAATTACTCTTACTATTGGATTTCTACTGGTTTAGCTGAGACAGACTCTATTCCAGCAATAAAGAGGGGCAGCTGCATTTACTGGAGTTATTTTGATAACACCTTTTCCCAGAGAGGACATTTCAGTTTCTTACGCTTGGTGTTTCCATGCCATGGTTTCCCTGCAAGTAGAAAATTTTGTGAAAGGAAGCCAATGTTTTCAGAAATAGGAGCCTAAATTTAGGATTCTTTGTCCGTAATAAGGTGCTTACTTGTGGGATATTTGAACGGTGCTAAGTGACACTGGAAGAACTCATGTGCCTAAGTCACTTTGGAAATCTCCCACCAGCTCCTAACTCCTGAAACTGTTGTCCGCATGTGCTTGCCAAACAAAGGCCGTGCAAATTATATCTCCGCTGCAAGGGAGGAAATAAATATGAAACACCTAATGATTTCAGCACGCATGGGGGCTGCAAAGTCTGGCCCAGTGTTAACTGTTAAGATGAAGACAAACTCTCAAAGACAAAAGTTTTCCGTGCAGTGGCTGCCGTGGACTCTAGAGCTGCTCCTGCTTTTCTGCAGCAAAAACGTTGCTTTTGCGCTGAGTGTCGTTTTTCTTACCAGCAGTTCACAACAGCAGCGGCTTTTAGACCGCTGTAGCGGGGGCATCAGGTCTTACGTAGAAAAATCAAAACGTATTCTTTGTCATTCAGTCCGGGGGCTAAGGAAATTCTGCCCAACCCGGGGGCTCAGTATTCCTACCATTTCCAGTACCTCTTGTGGGGTGGTGCGTGGGCCACCCCTGTGGTATCCAGCGGAAGAGGAGGTAAGACGCTTGTGGTCACGGGAGAGCAGCCATGTATGTGTTGTCCAAACACCTCGGCAAATGAGCCGGCTATCGATTGTCTTTGCTGCCTGTAGCCCTGTCAGGTATGTAACCCTCTGTGTTGTTGTCCAGCAGGGTGGAGAAGCGGAAGGTGACAGACCCTGTGGGTGCCCTCAAGGAGAAGTACCTGCGACCCTCCCCGCTGCTTTTTCACCCCCAGGTAAAAGCAGTAAAGTCATAATGCAACGCTTGAATGTCAAGAAGTTTGAGATGGAGATGGCACGAACAAGTCGCCTGCATCAGACTTTTCCTGGTCCGACTGAATCCTCCAGCATTTTCCACCAGTTACTTTTAAGTACTTTTGATTTCGTCCCTGGTTTGAGGCTGAAGGTAGCACTGCCTTCCAGTTTCTTTCGCGTTAGCAGAAAAACAGGGATAAGGTCTGGGCAGCTCCCGTGATCTAGGTCCACCTCCCTCGCCGGAACGCCTGCACGGGTTTCTCGCGGGGAACGCCTGGTGCGGTCCTTTCCCGTGGTGCAAAGTGGGGAAGGACTCTCCAGCATCCAGGCAGCAGCCTTTTATGCCTGCTCACCTTTCCCTTTGCATCACGTGGAAAGCGTGAAAGTGCAGGGCCGTGGCGACTCAGGGTCTAACTACCTGCTCCAAAAGGTGGCGGGTCACTTGGCTGGAAACTTGTGTGTCCCTCTCCTGCAGAGCTGCTCTGATCTCTGTCCTCCCGACAACGCAGGGATTTTTGCTCCCTCTGTGTCTCCGTCAGGTCTGAGCAGTGGGAAACACTGCTGGGCAGCTTTCCCAGCTGAAATTAGACCAGGAATGTCGGCCCACGGCGCGGCCACGCTAGGCCGTTAGCGTGGAGCAGCTGAAAGCGCGGCCGAGACCGGCGCAAGCAGGACCGTTGGTGAGAGCCGGCCGCAGTTCGCAGACACCCTCCGGGGCCTGCCGCCGCGGCCCGGCGCTTCGCGGTGAGGGTGCAGCTGAGCCTGCCGCCGCCGTCCCCGTCCCGCTGCACGTGGCTCCCGCAGCCTCTCCTCCGGCGGCACCGGCGGGCGGCCGGGCTCCTCGTCGCCGCTGCCCGCTCCTCCGTGGTTACGTGCATTGTTCCCTTTCGATAATGTTTCCCACCTTAGATAAATAACTTGCAGGTTTGTGAAAGCTGGATCCCGGTGGCTTTCACAGCTAAACTTAGTTCCTTCATTGTTTTGCGTCGGCCCGAGAGTTTGGTTAATAACTTCCCCCGATTTTCCTTCGCGCTGGCTGGATAATGGCGACGGGCTGGCCAGCAACATCCTGTGTTTGTGCGCGGCAGAATAGCGGGGATATCTGCCGGAGAAGGGGCTGGGAGCCGGGAGGAGCCGGCGGCGCGGAGCAGCCCGGCGCGGCCGGGGGCACGCAATCCCGCAGCCAGGGCAGCGGTGCCCGGAAGGTGCCCAGCGTCGTCCCCACATCCAGACCACCTCCTCTTGCCGGGGCAGTGGAAAGACAGGGAAGGTCTGGGTAGCTCTGATATTGCCCCCTCCCCGTGTTACGTGATCAGCCAGGTATTTCAGACACTCGAGGTGAGCGGCGACAGGACATTGGTGTGTGAGATCTGCACTTGCCAGACCTCCATCCAGCGTTATCCGGGATGTTTTCCTAAGCAGCTGTGCACTCGGAGGCTCCCGCTTCTGCCCGAGGGGCCCGGGCGGGTGGAATTAGGCCAAAAGGTGTGATAAAGGCTGAGCATGCAGAAGACACTTTCTCTCTTAAAACGAATTCTGTGCGACTTTTATTTCTCATGCAGTTGTTGACAGTAGTTTCTCGGCTATGACGTGAGCTGTTCTTACATTGTCTATTTTAAATGAAACTCTGGACAACATAAATAAATGGTGTAACTTTTTGATTACTTAATGGAAAACCTTTTCTCACCTGTTAAGTTTCTTTTCTTCTCCCCTTCTTTTTTATTATAACCAGGCAGTTGTTCCCTAAATAGCAAAGTGCCTTTACCACTAGAGAGGCTATGGCCGGTGTTTAGAATTTTAAAATAAGCCCGGAGCTATCAAGGCAGCAAACATCTCTGCCTAAGTGCCTGGAGAGCAGGGCTCAACAAAGGGTAGCTCCAGGTACTCCGGCGGAGGGCTGAGCGGCACGGCTCCGAACGATCCGGATAGCATTTTAACGTGATGGTTTTGTTACATGACTGGCAGCTGGGGCAGAGCTTTTGCTGTAAATGATCAAGTAACCTTTTCAAGTGGCTGGCGCTAACTATTACTTACTATTTATCATGGGCTGGGAGCCTCCAACTAAGGGGCTGTGGATCTATTAACGAGAAATGGGTTTTACTACTCCTCTTTTTTACCGCTTATGAATGGTTGTCAGCCTTCCACAATGTATTCTGTGGTGATTAAGACAACTTTTTTTATAGTCGTACATTTTAAACAATATCTTGGCTCTCTTTTCCCCCCCGAGCCCAGTTTAATAAAGTGTAAACGTGCAAAAGGTCAGCCCTTCCTGTACAATAGAGCATCTAGTTTTGATATATGGCTTCCTACTGCCTTCCGCTCGCTCGCTGTCTCCGCTGCTCCCGGTCCGCCGCGCCGGTCCGCTCCCACTGCCCCGCTGCTCCCTGCTTTCCGGGTGAGGTCATCCGCAGCCAGGAGGCAGCTTCAGTGCTGCTCGTTTGCTGTGTCCGCGTTTGCTGCTTGGCGTCTTGAAAGTGCTCTCGAGAGTGCCTAAAACTGGATGTTGAAGATGTTGGTGCAGCCCTCCGAGCTGCGGAGCTCGCTTGGATTTGGGTTTCCTGTTTTGCTCCGATGAAAGTAAAAGTGCTTGCTGTAGGCCGGATTTTTACAAACAGTCATTTATAGCCTGACTTTTTTCTCTCTCTCTCTTTTTTTTTTTTTTTTTTGCTTTCCCCTTCTCCTTTTACTCTAGGCTTTCCCCCTCCTCTGTGTTTCTGGTCTGGTATTTAATCTTGGTATTTAAGTGAGAACGTGGCCATTGCTGAGTCATAGCGACTGCAGTTGATCTTATTCAGTGTCGCATCCCCGGGCCTGTGTGCCTGCCGCTCCTTTCCGAACAGGTTTCACGCCTGTAGGTTACGGTCCTCCAACCCGTAACTCCCCCAACTCACTCCAGATATTTTGGCTGGAATTTCCTTTCGCTCCAGGAAGTCCAGTCATCTCCCACCCGTCCTTCCACCACCTTTACTGGCTTCTGAACCTTTCTTACATGTGATTAAAACATCGGTGTCGTAGCTAGACAAACTCTCTGTGGACCCCGCCGTCCTGAGTGTGATCTGAAGCCCACCCCTTCCCCAGCTGCTGCCGTTCAGCCCTCCAGCCCCAGCCTCGCCCCTGCCTCAGCTCCGGGCCGGCCGTCGCGCCTCCCCTGGGGCTGCCTCCCGCCTCGGGGCGGCCGGAGCCCCCTGCCCCAAGCCGCCGGCCTTCCCCCGGGGTGCTCTGCGTCTGCTGCGCTTGGCTGGCGTCGCCCTCGGAGCCGCTCCGGGCGCGAGGGGTGCTGCCTGGAAGAGCAGACCTGCCGGCACCGCGAGCCCGAGTCTGAGCGAGGGCTGGGGCTGYGAGTCCTCCGTCCAGCCTTTGACCCCGCTGTTTCGTCGCAGTGTCATCCCTGGGCAAAGGGACGCCAAAGGTGTTCTGAGGTGATTTTTAATGGCGAAAGTCAACACATGCACGCTGAGGAAGGTAGAACAAAGTGCCTAATTTCCGAGACCTGGTGCTTAGCGCTTGGCTTGATCAGTTGTATTTTACCTGATTTCTCTAAGCCCAGTAACTTATTTCTCCCTTTCCTGGCCGGATGCAGTGAGTCCGTTTTACTCTGAGCGCTCTGAGAATAAGAGTAAACATCAGCAGCAGACTTTGAGCAACATGCTACAGCTAAGTGACGTGTCTTACACATCAGATATTATTCTTCCTGTGGATTTTTGTGACCTGAGGTCTTTCCTTGTCCTTGTAGATGTCAGCCATAGAAACGATGACGGAGAAACTGGAGAGTTTTGCAGCCATGAAGGCAGACACTGGCACGTCCCTGCAGCCCCTCCCGCATCATCCTTTCAACTTCCGATCCCCGCCGCCTACGCTCTCCGATCCCATCCTGCGCAAGGGCAAGGAGCGCTACACCTGCAGGTAGGGGCCGGGGCCCGGCCTCGGGCCCTCGCGGAGGCAGCCCTGGGGGGACGGCGGCCGGGGCGGGAGCCGCCGCAGGCGCAAGCGCGCGATAGAGCAGCTTCCAATCGCGTCGGCAGGGCTGGAGAGAAAAACAAGAAGTAGGAGAATCAGAACAGAGCATTCTGATGACTAATTCGCTCGGAAATAGCTTGTTTTGTCTGGGGGAAAATCAGCGTCTTCTGTTTTCTTTGTATTTTTTAATAACCTTGAGAGCAGATCTGGAGATTCTCAAGCAAACCGAATTTTTCAAGCCAATTTTCTCGTGCGTGTGGTAGCAAAGGCCGCAGTTTCCAATGCAAGTGCATTACAGTCGCAGCTATGCAAAATGATGTACTTTAAAAAATGGCTTACGGTAAACCAGTGTTTCAAACGCAGTTGTCTCCACAGAAGTACTTGTGTGTCCGTTGCAGCTGTAAAACCTCATACCAGGGCGTATCGCCCAGAGAATGAAAATCTGTATCTGCTTATCGAGTTTTACCTGCAAATTCAAATTTATTGTGGAACAGATTTCCTTCTCTTATTTTGCTTCCTGTTGATACATTTCCTTATTGTAAGCAGACGGTCAGACTCGTAGCAGTGCACCCTGATAACAGCAATGCAATGCTGCAGCATTTGTCTGGAAGAAAATTCTGCAAGCTGTAAGGAGGATGATCAAGTCACTTCTGTGTGATAAGCGACTTACTAGGAATATCAAAGAAGTCTCTAAACATCTCAAGAGATAGGGAGAACATGAATAGGCAGTGATTAAACACTGTTCATCCTGATGCAGGAATGAGGTAACATCAAACCAAGTTACTAAGTGACAGGTCCAAAGCAAACAGGAGGGTTTTTTTACACAAAACACAGAGATCAGCAAAGGAACTCATTGCCGCGGGATGTTGTGGATGTCAAAAGCTTTTGTGCATTCAAAAAGCACTTAGAAAAACAGATGGAAGAAACTCAGCCAAAGGATATTGAACGCAAAGATTCATCCTTAGGCTCAGGAGGATCTTTAACTTCATTTTACTGAAACTGGGAGATATACTGGGGATGCATCACTTACTGTGGTCCTCTATACTTCTTATGCCTCCAAGATAAGCTACAAAGTCAGTGAGACTTTTGGTCTGAACCAGATGTTCTTATAATGAGCATTTGATCTTGTTTCTTTTCCAACCTTTCCTGGTGTTGCAGCACAACGGACCGTCATCCTGCGTCTCTGATGCAGACGGCTTGCCCCAGTGCCTCACCGCTGTGGATCCCAGGATTTTGGGGTGGATGCAGCTCTGGTAGTTCTTACCTCCACGTCTGCCTCTCCCAGTACCTCTGTGCCTAGAGCTGCTATTGCACAAAGTGTTTTTCTAATTTTGGGAATGGTATCAAAATGAGTGAGATGGATAGCAGTCGGTGATGCAGTGTTTGCAAATGATCTCATGTGACAGGACTTTCATGCGCTGATGGTTACTTTGGCTTTCGCTCTCTAGGTACTGTGGTAAGATCTTCCCGCGCTCAGCCAATCTGACACGGCATCTGCGGACACACACTGGAGAACAGCCCTACAGGTGATGTTGTCCCTCCAGTAATGCCCCTTCCCCAACACACTGGTCATTCACCGCTCTGTTATTTTTTTGCTCCCTATAAAGTTGTGCCAGCGTAGTACTGCAGTCCTGTAGCATTACATGTAATGATTCATAGGATTGTATATTATGTGTACCAGCCAAAAATAATCAGACTTGGCAGCTTCAAGATAGACACTTAACTTATATTTAGATGTATGCTGGCAAATGAGTGGTCTGATTTTCAGTGTTGTTTAACACTCACATTAACCATTCATCTCAAGGACAGCTGAAGGTGCTGAATGTCTCTGAAAATGGGGCTGTTTTGAAGGGCTTGCCAGTAAATTAACTGCTGGGTCTAGCTGGATTCTTTTTTCTTTTCCTAATGCACGTCAGAAGTCCCTGAAGTAAGGGATCAAAGAAGCCCTATCGTGTATCGGTTTTAAAATCTAAATTAGGGAGTGTCCCCNCCCCCCGCCCCCCGACGTGGCAGAGTTTAAAAACGGTGACCAGAGGGTGGGTATTCACACCGTCGTATTTCGGGTGTTCAGCTAAGGTGTCTAAGTTCGAGGCCTGTACTACTGTTTTCTGCTAATTGTGGGAAGAGGTCTGATTTTTAGGTTTCGGTTTGCGCTTGTGTGTGTACAGAGGGGCACGTCTGCAAAGCTGCCCATCTCTTCCTCCAGACAAAACCCTGCGTGCAGCCGCCACACTGTGAACGCTGCACGCGGGAGTGACGGATTCCCATAAAGGGACTCCTGTTTAAGCGAGTGCTTTAAATTTCCATAAAACTCATGAGAAAATATAGGTATGTATGTATGTATATGTGAAGAAACATTTTCATTGAAGACTAAATGGGTATTTTGGGGTCCAATATTTTTTCTTTTTCGCTTGCAGTCAGTTTCAAAAAACTTTAGCAAAAATGCTTTGACTGATTTCGTTTTAGAATAGGTACATACATAAGCAAAACTGAATGAATGATGAATTGAGATCTCTCTGAAAGTCAGGCGCTGTGCTTTCCATAATATGGATAAGTGTTTTCTACATTGTCAAACAATACCAACAACTCAAGCAATTGCATTTTTGGTAGCTAATATTATGGTATTTCCATACACAGTCATAAGCTCACAACAAAGCTAACATAATCGTTATTATATAAAGAGAAACACAAACAAATTTATGAGCAGCAAAAGGCCATCTGGTCAAATGTATGCAATTTTTATGCTCGGTTTAACTTAAGAAGCGACTTTCTCCCGCATTTAAATCCCCGGTACATAAAGTCAAGGGTTTTTTTTTCCATACAGAGTCAAATTCTGACTGTAGACATTAGGTAAACTTTTAAAAAAACCCTCTCCAAAACAGACATATATTTTGGAACCATTCCCTGTTCTTCTAATTTTTCACTTGCATTATTTGATAGGACTTGAATGAATACCGTGTATTCACTGAACACCCCTGTCTGACTAAAATGCATGCTCCCGATTATTCAGAGGTTGTTAGTCCAGTTTTCTTCCAAAAAAGGAGACTTGCAACTTAACAAAGGTTAGAAAAATAAAGATTTATTTGATCTGGTCTTCTCCCAGAAAATGGCCTGTGTGTTTTTTTTGTAATAGAGGTTTGACTTCTGGACAATGTTGCATTATAATAGCACTCCTGAGAGTTAGTGCTACGTTTACAGAAGAGTTTAATTATCATTGATTTTCTTTTGCTGTTTGAGAACTGAGATTTCCAACTTTATCAGCAGTAATTGTTTTGAAAGCTTGTTTTGTAAGTGCTGCCTTTATCCACGTATAAGCAGGTTGCTGATTTTTCAGTATTTTATTGTTGTTGTTCTTGTAATTTTTCTTTTGAATGTTTAAATATTTTTTCTGTTGACTCTGCTAGTGTGAAAGTTCATCCAAATATGAACTAAAAATGTTCATAAACCTTGTACAAACTGATCCAATGTCCACACGTAGATAAAGAAACATGCAGATCAGAAAATCAGGTGCTTTCTGTTTGATTCCTAATTGTCACTGATAAATGGTGTGGTTTTTACCAAGTCATTTAAACTTGCTGCGTTTCCATTTAATTATGTGTAAAGTTGGGATAAATAGCACATGAGCATTCTGGAGGTTAATTAGTTCTTTTTGAAAAGGGAAAGTGCTGCCTGTTTGGGTGACTGAGACATACCTGGTAATGCACTGTCCTTCCTTAGAAAGGACTCAAAGGCATCATGTTATGTAGTGGAATTAGACAGAATTCTTTTCTTTTTCTGTTCTTTTCCACGCTGGATCTAAAATCCAACAGTACGTATTTCAAAACCCCGTAGTGAAATGGACTGTGAAACTTAACTATTTCCATTTCTTTCAGAGAAATGCAAAATAAGTTGGGCTTGTTGTGAAATAATCTCAGACGACTTTGGCAGCTCAGGCAGTAAAAAGAATAGGGCTTGTCCTTCTGAGATTGTGAAGCGAAATCCCGAAGAGGCAGTTTCTAATGCAGCTCCTTATGCTTGAAGCCCGCGAACATAAGGGTGTATTGTAGTTGTGGGTTTGATTTTTATTTTTGGTTTTCGTTCTCTGGAACTACGTAAAACCTGGACTGAGAACAAGTGAAGGCTATTTGATTCAACCAGACTTTATTTTCTTCTTTCAAATGTCCATTCCCTCCAGGATGCCATCTAATTGATTCTTGAATTACACCCAATCCTGAAGCATTGCCTGTAAGGCTGCGATTCCTTCTGCAAAGATGTGCTTCCTGACGTCTGTTTTGAATTTGTTTTTCTTTAATTTCCTTTTAGGCCCCCATGTCCTGTTATCTGCATTAAGCTGAAACTAACAGCTAGAGCTGACATTTACCATGTCCTGAAAGACTGCACATAGTTCAGTAAAAACCTCTTCTTTCTTGTTTTCTTTTTAAAAATGTAAGCTAAATTCATCCCTGGTGTAACTGCATTTGAGATTAAGGAATTCCTCAAAGGAAGAGTAGCTATCCATGTATTTTATGGCTTGTTACTGTAGTTCTGTCTTTACAGCTCCCGTTGTCTGATCCTCAAGAAGTGTAAAGCTTTGCAGAGCAGTCACGCTGTTGGAACTTGAATTAGGCTGTGGGACGTTACTGTTACATTAAGTGTTACCAAACTGTCTTAGTCTTATGGTGCTGAGCTCAGTTACTCTTTCTTACGTTGTTTTTTTTTTTCCCCTGTCTATTTTTCCCTTCCGGTAGTTTACTACATTGGGTATCTACGTTCCCTCAAGGTCTTAGGGTTGTCTGCTGTGTCTTTGAGCTTCTTCTCGAAGTTCCCTGGCTTTGGCTTATTGTGAGCTATCATTCACTCCTGCTTTATATTTTTTTAGCCTGTTGGTGTGTTACTTTAAACTGATAAGCAACAAATTTCACTAGCATTTTGTCAGTGTGTTTACAAAGCAAATACAGCTTCTTTTGTATTTTACTTTCCTGCTGCCTCTGTGTTCACCTCTTCCCTGGTTTTAAAATTGGTTCCTCTGCGTAGGTCATGTATTTAGATTAAAACCAGCAGAGATCCAAGTACTGACCCCTCTGGGACCACAAATAATACAGCACGTCTCCCTCGTCCCTTTACTTTCAGACATTAGATATTGCTCCTTTCGAATGCCCCTCTGTTTTCTATTTTTTTAACAAGCTCTTTATCCTTTCTCTGTATCTTAACCTGGATCCACATAGCTCATAGTTAGAGCAAGGACCTGTCAAGAGAAACTTTTCAAAGACTTCCTGAACATCTAAATAAATTGACATACAGGAGGCCAGATCGTTCCTGCCTTGCTCACGTGCACGCTGCCTTTGAAGTCGCTGCAGCGGCTCGCGTGAGTAATGTGCGCGAGCTGGCATGGATACCTGCAGCAGCAGCGGAGCAGCAGCGCTCCCGAGCCCTGGAAGCCCCTGGCGTGCCAGGCGCCAGGCAAGCACAGCTAAAGACAGTGCGACTTAGAAGGGCGAATAGCTGAACTGGTGCGAGACAGGAATAACGTGGTGGAGAACTGGCCGAGCTGCGTGAATGTCACGACTCGCCAGCACTGAGAGAGAATTATTAACTGGGGTGGAAAGAAGTTTTAAAAAGTGGAGTAATTGGGGTATAAGAAAAGACAGCCAGAGGTACTGGCCCAGCTGGTACCTTTTTGTGAGCCTTACGGCAAAGGTGAGTCTCAGACAGGGATTTGGTGGCAACTGCAGGAGAGACAGTAGTGAGCTGATTTAGAAATAATAACAAGTGTTTGGGGTATTGGGCTGCTCTGGCCTTTTGAGTTTTCTGAAGTGCTGAGCAGTAGAAGGTGCAGAAGCCGGGCAACTCATGAAATCAAATCTTTTGGTTGCTAGCAGGTAGGAGAGTAAAAGCTGCAAATCTGTGCGTGCTTAGCTCTCAGTATATAAACTGTGCTCGTTCTTGCCGATGTTCAAATAATGTCTTGTTTTCTTTGGTTATGTGATTCGTTTTCTGGAAAAAAATAAAAAAGCATTTTGAAGTCTGAAGAAACTATGGTTTAGCAAGAGATTTTGCTTGCTTTCTAGGGTAATCATCATAAACTTACATTGTATGAAACATCTTGATTCTTTCATTATATGAAACATCTTAATTCTTTTTTGTGATTTAACAGTAGGAAATTTGGAAGTGGACATGGAATCCATAAACATTGAGAGAGAGAGAGAGTGTTTCAGAAACGTATCTCTGCTACTTCCAAAAATAATATCAATCTATTTTTAGTGATGGAATCAAAATCACAGCTGTAGCACATCTGGAAATTGTGTGTGTGTGTTTTGCAAAGTAGACTTTTTACACTTACGCCTCCCTTCCCCATTTGAATCCTTTCTGTCTGTAGAAAACAATCCTGCGCTCTTACTGTCAAGCCCAGTCCAGTTTCAGTCTTGAATGACTCGAGCACAAGGTTCAGTTCTGTGTGTGCTCTTCGGATAGTGGACTAGTGGCGTTCCTAAAACATGTGTGAATTGACTCACCGTCTTTATAGCTGATCGAAAGTGGCTTAGCTCAGTGGGACAAATTTTGCTCTTAATTACAGCAGCATAGAGCAGTTCTGCTGCAGAAAGTAGTTTTACTCTGAAATTGCACCAGCGCTTAAGACCAGGTTTACTTTGTCCCCTAAGTGTGCAGGAATTGCAAAGGTGTGTGGCAGAGAAAGGATTCTACTTCTTCTCATGGGTTTTGGCAGTAGAGCCACGAGGAAAGTAGCTTTGTTGAGATATAAATGACGTATTTAAAGAGAGATCTAATGAGGGATTCATGCTGAGTCAAAGAGGAATTCGGTTTTCTATAGCTGTAGTCCTGAAACTCTTCCGTGTGGCTCGAAGCTGCCCTCTTCAGTAAGTTCGGTGCATTCTTGTTCTGCTCTGGAGGCGAAGGCAAAGTCCGAGTTCCCAAAGCATCTCAGTTTAGCAAAGCCTTGTTTTGGTTCTGAGGCAATCTGAATCCAGAGAGCGTGATGGGGACTTTAAACAAGCTTCCAGCACATCTACGGTGGGTCCTGTAGAGCTTTGTTTCAAACAGGGAGCAATTCTTCACTCAGCAGTTTCCCCAAACATTCTGCCTTAGCTCCTTACATTCGACATTTTCTCATCATAAACCAGATATTCACTACACAGGAGTAAATCTCACCCTCTTTGAAAAAACTATGGTGTATTTCTTGGGAGCTATTGTAGTATAATAATAATCATAATTACCTTTAAGACATGCTCTACTGCCCACATCTTGAGTACCACAAGGAATTTCGTAAATAAATCTAGAGTTTTGTGTATCTCCAGATAACTGTGTCATGTAGGGATACACTGGCTGATTTATATTTTTAATGTCCCTTCTTTCTTCTCCCTCTGTCTTCCTTCCCCCGCAGCTCTATTTCACCTGCTTCCCCTGCAAAAAGAGAAGGGTGGATGAAATAAATTCTCCTTTCATATTTTTACAATTCTGTGTGGAAAAGTAATTATTTTATTTTAAATTCTTACTTGTTTGGACGGCTCACTTCTTAATTAATCCTTATCCTTTCTTCGTGCTCCTTGAATAACAACAATATCAGATTTGTCTGGAATGATTAATGCCTCGTGCTTTCCAGGTCCTCAGTTGAGTAAAGATTTATAGACCAATGTTTTCTAGTTTTCTGTTAGTCAGATTTTTCTTTTTGTTTTTTTTTTCCTCACATTGCACTCATTGGCATTTGCTTCTATTTTTCAGGTGTAAATACTGTGACAGGTCATTCAGCATTTCCTCCAACCTCCAGCGGCATGTTCGAAACATCCATAACAAGGAGAAGCCATTTAAATGTCACCTGTGTAACCGATGCTTCGGGCAGCAGACCAACTTGGACCGACACCTTAAGAAACACGAACACGAGAACGTTCCAGGTAGCAAGGAGCATTGCCGTGCGGTTCTGCTGGGCTCTGGGGCAGAAGCCGTCATGGTTTAATCTCTCTGCTCATCCTGGGAAGCCTTTATGGAAAGCACTGTTTCTTGACACTGAATATCATTAGGTAGCAGAAAAATGACGTGCCAGCTCCGCGTGCAGCAGGAGATGCATTCACCCCCAGTGCGTGGTTATACCGCACACCTGCACGTGTGCGCGCGTGTGCAATACTCAGTTCTGCCAAGCTCTGCTCAGTTAGTGTTTCTGTGTGCCCTTTTTTGATCCATAAAATACTAATCATACTATTAACTTCTTGGGGACTTTATCCAGGGAGCAAAACCTCACGCTGTGAGATCTTCAGGTACAGTGTTGTTGCGTCCATATCAACACATCAAGCTCTGCCAAGGGTTTTCAGGCTGAGATGTGTTTGTAGATATGTGTGAAGTTCAAGAAGCCAAATAGGTTTTGCCCTAAAAACTGGGTGAAGAAACTCCTATGCTGAAGCTAAGTGATCTTTCAGCCTAGAGAAAAAACTTTTTCAAAAGTTACAGGCAAACAGCTATACAATGGATAATGATTCTTCAATTGTATATACCATCCATAAATGCTAAATACCATCCATGTTTCTCTCTGTAGATTAAGTCTGGAAAACATGAACTTCCTTTGGCAGCTTTGGTCCATGACCTTTCTCTTAAATGTTGAATTCTTAATGTGTAGTAAGGGGATTATTGCATAATATTCCTCCTCTGTTTTTTTCTCTCCATAATAGCTTTGACAATATCTGATTGTTTCTCCTGTTTGTTCTCTTTTCTTGTTTCCCTCACTCAGTGAGCCAGCACTCTGGAGTCATTACAAACCACCTTGGGACCAGTGCCTCTTCCCCAAACTCGGAATCAGACAACCATGCACTTTTAGATGAAAAAGAGGATTCGTATTTCTCTGAAATAAGAAATTTTATTGCAAATAGTGAGATGAATCAAGCATCAACTTTAGCAGATAAAAGGTAGACAAGTAAATAAAATTATCTGATGACGTGTATTGTTAACATGGTTAAAAGACCAGTCAGCCTCTGTCCTGTTGTACCTGATTTAAAACACTCAAAAGAGAGAAATGTAACAGTTTGGAAAATGCATTCAGCTTGAAGCTCTAGGCCTAGCGCTGAGGCTTCTCGGAAGGGACTTAAGTTCGGAGGGCACGCGCTAGAGAGCTGAAACGCTGCCGCAGCGTGTGCCTGACCGATGCTGCGGCGCAGCCGACAGCTGCTTGGGAGGAAGGTTCGTAACTGTTTCAGTTTCCAGTCTGGCATACTGAGGCAAATAAGCATGGGTTTCAGTTTGCCTTCAGATACCTGTTTTGCAAGGAACTCAGTCATATGCATAGCAAGTTGGGTAGTACATCCGGATACAAAACCTTCCCATCGACTGTTCCAGGGGAAATCACGCTCATTTGGAAATCTGAGGGTCCTGATAGAAATTCTTTTGCATTCTTTCCTATGTGCCACGTAAGCTCACGTAAGTCATACAGCCCCCCAAGGTAAAGAACATTCGGAGAAACCTTTATTAGCCTCACGGTGTAGACAGCTAGTGTAGGTCAGAGGAGTGTCGTTTGCTGGAACTTCTGTTTCTCTTCCGTCCATGTAATAGGTGCCTAGACAACTGCCTCAGCCGTAGAGACCTCTGTGGTGCGCACCTTCCGTGTAATGACGTTAATCACACAACTCTTAATATCTGACGAACTTAAATAAGGAGCCACTGAAGTCTGCAGGCATGGCTGTAACCAGCGGGAACAGCTGATGAAGCAGATTTGAAGAGAAGAGAGCTAGTAGTTGCGGTAATAAAAGGCAGGCAGGCAGATTGCTGCAGAGTTAGCTCCCGTATGATAGTTGGGAGAAAACTTAGTTTCTTTGCTACATAGAAGTGTCGTTATTGAACCATTACCTCCCACCATAAAAGCACTCAGCCTACTCCATCAAAGCTCAGAGATTACTGCTTAAGGAAACCAGAGGCACCTGCTTTTTTAATCTATTAGTTTGTTTCAAATCTATCGCTACTACAAGGCAGAAGAGGGAACTTTCAGCAAGAGAGGCTTTCAGCAAATCAGAGTGTATGATAACCTGGCCATTTGCTTTGTAAATGATTTCGAGCCTGTATGTGTTTCATTGCTGAAACTCAGCTTGGAGGGAAACAGCTGAATGGCCACAACTCTTCCCCCCGTTGTGAGTAGGTGCCGCTCCACGAGCTGCCGTGTGATTGCACCTGCTCGCGTCCAGGCTGCAGTCATCGTCCGTCCAGTCCCACTCCAGAGAACAGGCTCTCTCTGGCTCACGAGGCTGTTGAATTCCTTCATATGTCTGGGAAAACTTCCCAAGGAGCCTCTCATCCTGTCCGCTCTGCACAGGCCCAGGAGATTTCAGTTGCCTTTATAAGTGAGAAAGCTGGGCAGACGTTGGACGAGTCTGTAGTGCGCATGCTGAAAATCCTGCTGCGCCAGCCACAGGCAGTGCCGACGCTATCGCAGCGATATCCTTCTGGGCTTGCACGGGGAGAATGCAGGACTTTGCTTTACCCTGAGTGCTTGTAAAAATGCTAAATTTAGGCAGAGTCTCCATTTCCTTTCCAGTTTCATAGTCTTCATTTCATTTGCTGGATACGAAAGCAGAATTATCTCATACACTGACTCCTCACCAGAGTTTTTGTTTAGACTGTATGTTTGCAGCAAAACAAGGGGGATGGTGAGAACTAAGGATTTGCTGGAATTTCCTGGGGGAAATTAGGAATCTCTTGACATTGCATGATGTAGAGAAAAAAATAGGCAGAGGGAGGAACTCTCAGCAGCCTGGGGAAGTTGATCCAGAGGAAGAGTCAACTGTGGACCTCCACCTTAAAAAAATCTATCACACTTCTGTAAAACAAACATGCTGCTGAAGTACTCAGAATAAGTGACAAGATCCAGGGCTTGGGAAACATCTGAGTTTCCCCTTCATTTTTTAAACCTTATTTTGACGGAGCGATACTTTATCTGCCCACGAACCCGGTGGGATATTCTGGGTTGTACGAATGTCATTTTATTCTGGGGCCAGTTGTAATTACATTCCTGCTGTTCTCTTGTTTTCACAAATAGCTATTTAATGCCGATACTAAGGCTTACATCTAAAAAGCAAGTATGAGAAATCCACAGAATGATGCAGTCCACCTGAGGAAAAGTAAGAAGGCTGGGACACGCTGACATGTAAAATGGTGACGATGTTAAGCTTAGCTTATGCCACCTGGTGGCATCCTGCCGTCTTCAAAGTCCATACCGTTGGTGATCACACTCTCGTTCCCTTACCCCAGTTTAAAGCCGCTAGCCTCTTAGAGACCATTAGGTCCAGGCAGGTATGACTAGGAAAAATGATGCAAGAGAGAATTTAGGCTGGCTGTTAGATTACACAGTGAGGAAGCTGCTGCTTTGTGCTTGCTTGCAGGGAGATTGCTGGAATGCAGTCAGAGAGAAAGAAAAGCCCTTTGTCCCACAGACATTATACTTTTGAGAGATGAAAATGCATTACTTAAATCCAGACCAGACAAAATTCTAGTTTAAAAGGCATTTGGGTTGGTATGTACTTGACACACGCATTGGCCCTTAGACACTGCAAAGGCTAATTTTTAACTGTCTAAAAAACGTCTGTTTTCCTTCTCCTTGCTGTTTAAATCAGATGTGTATGTACCTATATATGTGTCGGTATGCACATATATATGAACGTGTGTAAAATGAACTAAGCCTTGCATTACAGAGGAGATGCATGACTTCACTCATTGGGCATCTCCCTCCTCCCCCCCCCCCTTTTTTTTTCTTCCCCCTTGACCCAATATTTCAGGCCAGAAATCCAGGATATTGATGGCAATTCCCAGTGTCATGGATTAGCGAATGAGAAAACAGAAGATGTGGATGATGAAGATGAAGAACTGGAAGAGGAAGATGATGACAGCCTGACAGGGAAGTCACAGGATGAAACAGTATCACCCACCGCAGAGCCCCGAGGAACATTTGAAGATGAAGAGGATGAAGAGCCCACATCTCTCACCATGAGCTTTGACCACACCCGAAGGTGAGGTGGGCTGTTTCCTTTGAAAAGTCAAACGGGGGTCAGACTTTTGACTGTGTCAGTGGTAGATTTTGAGTGCTATTGTTTTGCTTTCCAACCCATGTATCATACCTCCCGTTTGATTTAAGCATTCACTTGAGAGATTCCATTTTCACCGTGGCGGGGGACACACAAAGACTTGGACTGCACGACAATCTGTGATAAGATGTATATCCAAGACTTGAAAAGTTTGTATCAGGAGAACAGTTAGTGCTAAATAGAAAACAGCTTTTTCAGAGCACCACCGTTCGGTGGATCATGTGTTTGTCTCCAAAACACAGGTCAGGGCAAGGGGAGGGGTATATGTATGCAATCCATTTGGTACTGCTCTGCTCATTTTAGTTGTAGTTGTTGTCTTCAAGTGGATTCTTAGAGCTCTGGGGAAGAAAGCGAAGTTTTGCCTGAAGTCATGCCATGCCTAGAGACCTATAAAATTAAAATCTGTTGCTCATAGTATAGACTAGCCTTCCTTTTTGCCTCAGTTTCCCAGCTGGTATTCATAACAAGTGTTCCATGATGCAAAGAAGTGTTATATTTTGTCTCAGTGCATCACTACTTTCATTGCAACTCAAAGAGAATATGTTACAACAGCTTGCTTTAGATATTGGTCAAGTGTCAAACATTTCAAGGAGTGGACAGCATTTGAACATCTCCCCACAGAAGACCAAAGTGAATTATAACCACACTGAACCACAAACGTATATAGCACTAATGCTTGTATGTGCATAACCATGCTCTCCGCTTTTTCTTTGCTCTTGCATTTTGTGTCATTTTCTTGTTTGTCTGTGTATCGTTTCACGCATGTGGCTTGTGAGATCCCCGTGGTATGTGCATGCAGGCACTGAGTTAGCAACACTCACATTGGCTAGATTGTAAACGGTGAGATGAGCTAACAACAGGTCAACCCCTTCCCCTGGTCATTGGTACAGGTGTATTGAGGAGGACGAAGCCGGCTTGTTAGATTTGGAGCAGATGCCGAATTTTGGGAAGGGGCTGGATCTTCGCAAAGCAGCCGAGGAAGCATTTGAAGTTAAAGATGTGTTTAATTCCACCTTAGACTCTGAGACAATAAAACAGACTCTGTACAGGCAGGCTAAAAACCAGGTAGGTATCTGACAGCACATTTTCTCTAGCTTGCCGCCAGCATGTACTGTAGGATTAGCAAGCCGCTGGCCTCCTTTAGCTAAGGGTTTATTTTCCCCTTCCAGTGAGCTGGAGTTCTGACTGTCATGGGTGAATCTTACAGGAACCATGCCTTGTTGCAAGTGTACTGAAGTTCAGAGGAAATGGAGTGCACACGCGTTTTAGGCCACCAGTTCAATTTGTCACTAAGCCTGTGTTGTGAGAGCATGCTTATATAGAGAGACAGTGGCATCTGTCTGTTTTTATCTGTCTGTATGAATGTTGTTACGATTATTATTTATTTATACTTTGGGCTAGATCTTCAATTGGTATCTACCAGGAAACTCAAGATTTGGTCCACAGAAACAGCAAAAACATATAACCATGTTTGGTGATAAAAAGCGTAATAGACAATACTATTTTCTGGACTTGCAGTCCAGCAGGTCTAGAGAACTTCCTCCTTTATCTCCCTGGTTTCTAAAAGCAATCTGTAAAATGAAATTCTGCCTTGTCAGCTAGACGAGTTCAGACCTACCAAGAAACCTCAAAAAGACATCTCAGCATCTCCTGGAGTTTTGAGATAAATCTGGAGGTGTGGGCTAGACCTGTTTGTGCTTTCTGCTTTTTCATGAAGCAGAAATACTGAGTCTTCAGTTTTATGAAGTTCATGTCTTGATCCATATGAAAGCACTCTCGCAAAAGAACAGTTAAACGAAGTTGTATCACTGGACTGGACAAGAGAGATTATATTCAAACCTTCCAACTTTAACTTTGAGCCTCTAACAAAGGTGCTCTGAATTACTGTCCAGCTATCCTCACTGGCTACGTAGGGAACTTGGGCTTCTGCTTTCAGAGTACCGCTTTGTACCTGACGTAACTACCTGAAGTGGCCTAGAGCAGATGGTGTGAATAATACCATTCTGACAAGTGTCAAGCAAAGCATTCCAACAGAATTTGACAGCGTTTCCCCATTAATTACCCCTGCTGCTCTGTTTAGGAAGAAGCAGGCACCTCAGATGTTAGCAGAAGTTTGACTGTATTTAATATTGGGGATGAGTAGAGCTATTGCCTTGGGGTCCCTTTGTAGCCTTCAGGCAACATAATTGGTCATGAAATCTATCTTAAATGTCCACCAAGGCAGTAGCTGCATGCAGTTGACAAGCAGAACACGGTTTTTGATGAAAGATAGCCATAACTTGGGAAATTCTTGTCCTACTTCATAGCGGGTGCTAGTACTGAAGCCAGGGAAGGGACTGCTTGAAGGTAGGACAAGGCTTCTTTCCTGGTGAAATTAATTTAAACACAAGCCACTTGCCTGACTCTTATATGTGTCCTGTTACTAATATGCCAACTGTACTAACTATTTAGGAACGGCTTGCTCTTTTAAAATTTGTGCTACATTGTTAGTTGTAGCCTAGCCTTACTTCTTTCAGGGGAAGGGGGTTATTTTATTTATATTTATATGTTTTTAGAACCAATAGACTGGTTGCAGTTAAATGTTAATAAGTAACTTGAATAATTTGAACAATCTCTTATTCGGGGAATATGATAATAAAATAACATTTAGGTGAACAGTACAGCACTCCTTTGTGGCTTTCTCTTAAGCAATTTTAGATGCCTGCATGTCTGTAAGCTGTCCTTCTTTCAGCACACACCTACAATAGACAAATGTGTTGACTTGACAAGTAGATCTGGTTCAGCTTTTAAGAGGAGGGGCTAAAATTGGATGACTGGTTAGTATTGCCACCATTACAGTTGCATTACTGAGGGTCTTCCTGTACTGAGCATAGTACTGATGAGCAAGAAAAAAAAATCTGTGCCCCAAAGAATGTATAGTCTTTGTCTTTTGCTGTGCAAAAGCTTACGTGTCAGTGGGTGCAACCTCAATGCAAAGGAGAGGGCTACATGGCCACAGTTCAATCGCAAAATAGGAGCAGACACTGCACCAGCTAGTGCTCGCCAGGGAGGGTGGGGACTATGTCCTCATCTGGTTTAGATCACAGGCTGCAGTTTCATTGGCTTTTGCCTCCAGTACCTGAAGTTATCATCTGCTTGCTCAGAAAGGACACACAGAGTGTGTAAGATAAGCAGTCTTGGAAGAGGGAGAGCATCTAGGTTGCAAAGAAGCAAGCAGGTTATTGTAGAGGAAACAAAAATCTCAATGCATTTTTTCAGCAGACATTATTAACTGTTTCACTGCAGCAATAAAACTATTCCAGCAAGAGCGTATGAACACACTGGCAGTACCAGTGAGCGTTTCATGCCTATGTTCTTAAATATGCATGTGCAGGTTTCTACAGGTACCTGTGGGCTCATGCCAAGCAGTGGGTCAGGAGTGTTAGCCTGCTGCCAGCACCTGCCCTTTGGGTTCCAGGTAGTTTGGATATTGCTACACCAGTTTCGTGGCATGTGACCGGGCCCTACCCTCGGTTAGCTGTTTGCTTATCCCTAAGTGTCTTATAAAAAAAAAAAAAAAAACAACAAAAAAGGCAGCATATGGCATTCTGCAGGTAGCCACTTTCTCCTGAGAGCAGAGAGTCTGGGGTCAAGCGCCTGGGCTCGTTGCACAGTGCAGAGCTGGCCTGGAACGGACTGGTCCTGTGAAAGGCAGTGGGAATTACGGCCTTGCCCAGCCAGCCCGACAGCTGCCTGTGAACTCTACGGCAAATGCTGAGAAGTGCGAGTGATAGGCGTCATCCTAGCACGTGGACATAAATTTAGACCTGCTGGCGAAATTCTTAGCCCAGGCCAAAGGATGCTGGCTGTCTTACATTTCCTGTGTGGTTAAACGGTGTTGGGCTTTGCACAGTTTGTTAAAGACTGTCCCGCGTGTGTACTCACACATGTCCCCTGCATTACTCTTTCTTCCTCCAGGCTTATGCAATGATGCTGTCCCTGTCTGAGAACGCTCCCCTCCACACGTCCTCCCAGAGCTCCCTGGGTGCTTGGTTGGACATGGCAGGAGCAGCTTCAGAGTCGGGGACCTTTAACCCCATCAACCACCTCTGAGAGGTCACCAAGGCACTGGCCAGAGTCCAAGCGAGGAGGCGGTGGTGCTGCAATTGTCCTAGCAAAAATCCTGGCAAGCAGAAGATGGATGAGAGGGCCTCAGGGAGTCGTCTGGGCTTTTGGCTGGGATAGAAACCCGTCGCATCTGACCTACAACTCCTCAATTTTTATCTATCCACAGTTCTCATTTCTAATTTATCAGAATGAACCTCTCCAAAACTGGATAACCCTGATGCAGCCCTAGGATTTCACAATCTCTAAGAGTAGCATAAACAAGACATGAATTGCAACAGTGCAATCAAATATTGGCCCCTTTAACATTACAAGACGGTATGACCGAGCCAGTAGAGCTTGCCTGTAAATGAGAGCTTGAAGCCATTTGGTACCCTACCCTTTCAATTCAGCTGAATAATGGAATAATAAGGAAAAAAAAAACAGAGCTGGGTGTGACCCATCCCTGGTGCAATTCTGTCACAGTCACTGGAGTTGCACCAAGGAGTGGTAAATGCAACCTGTTTAATTGACCTCTAAAAGCATGTGAAATTCTGTACTCCCACAGAAATACCATCCTGTCCTTTGTTCCCGACAAAACATACCCGCGCAGTGCAAAGCCTCCTCACTGGGAGGCCACACGGCACGCAGTCATGATACACTATATGCAGTGTCCCAGCGGAGAAATCTCCAGCCTGGAGCATTGCTGAGGTTGGAGGTTTTGAAGTATCATGCGAATAGGTGGTTCGTGGTCACAGGCTGTGACCTGAATGCCCTTCTGCCTGTGCCCGCGCTGCAGGGTTGAGAGCGCTTTCCGTCTCTGTTAACACCCGTTAGCTCAAGCTGCTGCTCGAACTCGGAGCGTCCCGAGTGCTGCAGGAGAAGCCGTGCTCAGAGCGTCTGCTGGCGACTGGGGCGGCAGCGCTCTGCCCCGCTCTGGCCCGAATGCCCTCCGGACTAAGCTGCTGAAAATGCTTGGACTTCTCCCAGGCAGAGAGCTCCTGGGGGTAAACCTGGACCTGGAAAGGTGTAGCTGTGTGTAAGAAAGCACGTACAGTGGGCAAGTCTGGCCTTACGGGCAATTTAGATATGTCTTCTAAGTTATCCCCCAGCGTTTTTTTGGAGTGACAGCCTTTCAGTGTTGGTAGGATCTAGGGACTGTGGCAGAAACTTCCGACTCCAGCGGTTGTTTGGGTTTGCTGGGTGGTGGTTTATGCATAGCACACTGTCATAATTTGACCCGTAAGTTAAATAGATTCAAATCTCCTTGCTTCAGCAGCCTCAGAGGTGCAAGCACTCTGTTATAGCTAAGAACAGTACTGGCTCTCTAAGTTGCTTGAAAGTCTCATCTTTTTTTTACTGATGTAAAGCAGTCTCCAGAAATACTGTGATGTTTGTGCTATTCTACCTTGTAATAACAATCTGGGGTTGTAGCAGTGATTTTACAGATAAAGCTGAATTACAGAGTAGTCTGGAAAGGCAGGAGATCTATTGCAAAGAATAACATTGGCTACACAGATAAAGTTTATGATATGCATCCTGGGAATTTTCTAGTTACAGCATCATAAAAATTAAAAAATGCTGTGGATTGGAGCACTGCCACTGCTGGCTCTGAGCGAAGACAGGTATGTCTGCGTCTTGCCCGTTGAAGTTCTGCCTCAGCAACTTGCTGGGAGGCCAGAGGTGCTCCGACACTCTGGCTGCGTAAAGATCTCGTTCAGAGCCGGTGAAGTCGAGAGGAACTTTCCGTATTGATTTCAGCATACTTAGTGCTGGGTGTGCTTCTAATAAGTGTTGTAGCTGGTAGTAGCTGCGTGCAGAACTGGGTTGATGGCTCTTTTGAGAGCAGCTGCACGCAGTGGTCAGTATATAAGGCCGTAAATGCTGGAGATGCTCAGCCTCTCTGCCTACTTCGTATGAAAAAGAACAGCAGCAGCTGCTGTGCTGGCCCAGTGCGGGGAAACCGAGCACGGAGCTGGATTCCAGCGTGCTGAAGAAAAGGAAGCGGCTACTCAGATCAGGTGGAGGTTCTGTCGGGAGCGATAGCCTTTGTCATTCACACTCTGCACCGAGAGCAGCCGTGAGGCCGGGTTTTGCCAGCCAGGGGCCTCAGATGGTCCAGGAGGGAAGGCATTTAGGGTGTCTTTGGTGTACCAGGAGCAAAGGGTAAATTAGCAGCATCAGTTTATTTTCCAGGAAAAAATACCCATCCTATTCGGTTTTCCGCGTCACCCTGTGAAAGTGCCCAAGGCTCGGAGTTCAGCAGTCAGTGAAGCCCAAACTGCTCCATGTATTTGCACAAAGCTCTTGGGTAAACAGAGCCCCAGAGCTGACAACGTCACACGAAGCCAGGCTCTGAGAAGGGCTGGACCGTTCCTGTCCCGGCACATCTCCGCCGCCGCGGCTGCTGCAGCACAGCCCTGCCCAGGCGCTCGGCCTTTAAATTATTCCCACAGGGGCCAACGGAAAATAATAAAAGAATTGTTTCTTTTCCTGATGGAATTTATTTTAATCTGTATATAACTTGTAATTTTTTGCTAACTCTTTTCTTATTTTATTTCTTCCTTAACAGTATTTTTTGCATTAGATATCATGATTGTGAAGAAATAATGTTAATATAAGTATGTAGTGAAGGACCAAACTTGTGTAATTAAGGTTGTATGTTGTATGATTGATAGCCAGGGAGTAGGAAGATTTTGTTCATGTGCCAAATGACCCCGAATAACCCTGCTATTCTTGCTGCCGCTTTTCCAGACAATCATATGTTTTGTTACATTTGCGTTCAAAGGACAGTTGCAGTCGGACGAAGGACTCTATTT
>PTFA01000161.1:478841-629557 GCA_003342895.1 Casuarius casuarius | reverse complement strand
CCGGGCCCGAGCCCGGGGGCCGCAGGGGCGGCGGGTGCGGATCTGCGGCCTCGCGGGGCGCGCCGAGACCCCGCCGGCGGCCCTGAGACGGGGGCGCTGCGGCATCCGGCGCCCCCGAAGCGCTGCAGGCCCGTGTTTTGGGGCCAACGCTGTAGGGCCGAGTTTATCCGCAGCCAAGGCGGGGCGAAGGGCGGAATACAGCGCTCTTCTGGTCCGCAGGACTGCCGCTGACCAAGGGGCACGCGTCCCTCGTCCGAGCGCTGGCATCGTGGTCAAAGGGGCTCTTGTTGGTGGGCCTGTCCTGCCCTCTTGCCAGTCGTTGGTACGGGAGAACGAGTTCCCGGCTCGGCCTGCTTCCCGCTGCACGGCCTTCGGAAAGGAACCGCCCGGGGATGGCGGCGGCACACGATGAGCGCTCGGTTCGGAGGAACGGCCCTGGCTTCTCCTCCGATGAGAAGCGGGTGGGTGGTGGGTGTGCGGCGCTGCCAGACGTCCACTCCGCAGGCAGGAGGTGCGGCGCGGGGGACGGAGGAAGGAGGTGACGAGTAAGCTTAGCCGAAGTGGCTGCCTTAGGGACCTGACGGGTGTTTGGCACCGTCTGCGTGGAGCCTGCTCGGCAGAGTGGTGTGAGGCCAGAACACCTGTAAGGGCTGTGGGGCTCAGGGCAAGGCGCACACCCAGGCTTCCACAGCCCGCCTTCCTGGAAAAGACAGCGGGGGCTGTGGGAACCGCGGGAGAGAACAAGGCGAAGAATGACCCTAATGACTCAGGGCAGCCGGATGTCCGTTCCCGCAGAGGCTTCAGCGGGGCCCCGCAGGAGCGACAGTGCCGGGGAGGAGGCGGCTCCGCGAGCGCCAGGTCTGATGTCCCGGCCTCTCTGCGCGCGGCTGGGCCCGGGGGTGAAAGCGCGTTTCCAGACGCCGTCTCCGCTGCCTGCGTGGTCGGAGCGCGGGTGTTGTAAGCCGGGCACGGGCCAGCCCACGTGCAGCCACCTCATTTCTTCTAGGGCGGGAGTTAGCACGTGCCGAGCTTCCCAACCGTGAGCGGTGTGCGAGGGGGGAGATGGATCGCGAGGGCATTTACACTGACTCCACTTGCATGTAGCACCCTGAGAAAGCAGATAAGGACAAACACATGTCATTCCTCTCTGTTCCTCATTTGAGTCATTTGGGCTCAAAAACACTTCATCCAGTGTCTGACATGGGAGAAGCTCAGAAGAGCAAAGGGGTGAAACGATGCCCTTCATCTTGGTGAAGGATCACAGGGGTAACGAACATACGTGACGCGGAGTTGTGCGTGCAGGTGCTTGTGTCTGGCTTCCCAGAGTCAGTCCCAGGCTGGCTCGCGAGTTCCCGGGCGAGCTGGCGGCGACTAAATGTAACTGCCCTCCGCTGTGGTGGAAGAAGACTTCTCAGTTGTCTATTTGTCTTAGCAGCCTCCTGGTTCCCTGTGCTGCCGCCATGTCTCGGAGCCCCCCTGGCAGCTCTGTGGATGACCAGACCTTTCTCCTGGAGTACCGATGCCACCCGGAGCTGCGGGTGCCCCCATCTCCAACCTCTCCCCCCGGGAAGGACGGCTCCGTCACGGCGCTGGACAAGGCCTCGTTCTCAGCGACGAGCTCTCCCACCACGGCTGAGCCCCGCCGCGTCGTCTTGAGCACAGAGAGCCCGGCTGCGCTGAAGGTGGGAACCCAGCAGATGATCCCCAGAAGCTTGGCTGTCTCCACCAGGACCAAGAATCCTTCCCGTCCTCAGAGCTTTGGGGCAGCGGGGTTGAGCAAGGAGCCCCCGTGCCCCAACCCGAAAAGGGTGTCTGCCCCCAGCCTTTCCCTGGAAGCGGAGGTGGAGGATGACTATGGGGGGGCTCTCAAGCGCAACCTGAGGAACATGTCCTACCGCGCGGCCATGAAGGGCCTGAGCGCAGAGCCGGAGCCGGTTAATGCCGTCACCTCGCTGAAACCTGTGCCAGAGGAGGGGAGCGCCCTGCCAGCCCGCAGCCCGGGCAGGAACAAGGTGGGCTGTGACGCGATTGCGCTCGTGCGGGGAACGGGCTCTGCTCTCCCTGGGGGTGAGCCGCTCCCAGCGGATCTGCAGAGCTTTTCTTCTGTAGCTTCGGTTGCAGCGTAAAAGCTGGCAGGGCTTGTTGAGCCTAGTGATGTGGCCTGTGCCGTGTGAAGCCTGCAGCTCACCAGTAGGTGCCTGAGGTCCCCGCGAGCGCCGAAGCAGCCGAGATGGCTTTGGTGAGGCGCGTAACTGGCTGCTCTGCCTCTCCAAAGCGCCGGGTGCGTGTTTGCAGGGTGGGGTTGGCCGGGTGTGCTGCTCCGGGGCTGCGCTTTGTACACAGGCGTGGGCGAAGCAAACCTGGGGAAAAGGCGCAGGCAAAGTCCAGGAGTGAGACGTATATACATGAAAGGCAGTGGAGCAGCTGAAAGGCTGTTTTGATCGTGACCCAGATAACACAGGGTGAAAGCTGAATCACTTCAGCAGGGCAAACAAAAGTTCCGGCAAAATCAGTCTGTCAGTGTTTGTCAACAGGCCACTTGGGTAACTTCTCCCCTTTCTTAAAGGAGATAAATGGCCTCCTGAGGCCACAGCAGTCCGGTAACTTAGAGCAGCTACAGCCAGGGGATGTTGGACCCTCGCGGTGCTCTGGCAGCCGGCCGCCCCGCGGATGGGCTGCCGCGGGGCACCGCGGGGCAGGCCGGCAGCCGGCCCAGCATCCTCTCCCTCTCTCCTCCCCTTGCAGAGAACCTTTGGGCGGAAGCGGGTGCAGAAGCGTGGTGGCTCCTTCAAGGACCGTGAGTGCCGCTTCCCCTGTCTCGGAGCGCCGGCTCTCTGACTCCCCAGTGCTTGAGCTCTTCCGGTAGCGCTGTCGCGCTGGTGCGGACGCCATGGCCCGTGGTGCTCCTCGTCCCGGGCCCTGCCAGCGGGTCCCCCCGGGGCCCTGTGCACGCTCGAAACGCCCCGCTGCGCCTGCCTCGCCCCGTCCGAGCCTCTTGCCCCAGCCGGCCCCCGGCTTGGCGGCGGGCAGGGCGGCGCGGCGCGGAGCGCTGCATCCCGAAGGGCCGCTTCGCCGCGTGTGCTGCGCTTGCCTCCGGCCTCGGGCGACGGCTTTTGCCGCCGTGTCCCCGCCCGTGAGCGGAGCGTTGGGCGCTGCGGTGGTGCTGCCGGGCACGGTAAGCGCCAGGCACCTGGCGCATCCCGGCTGTGCTTGCTCCGGGTGCCGCGGTGGGGATGCCGGTGCCAGGGAGCGGTCGGAGCGAGCGCTGCGGGCCCGCTGCCGCCCGGCCGAGCCCTTCCCCGGCGGGGCCTGATCCTGGGCACAGGCGCTCGCGACGGGGCGAGGAGGCGGCGGGACGGGAAGCCCGGCTGGGGCTCGTCTGACCGCTGGCTCGCCTCGTCCTCTGCAGAGCCCCGGCTGTATCAGGAGATCCGCGAGCGAGGTCTGAACTCCGTGAGCCAGGAGTCAGATGAGGATTTGCTGGAGGAGCCCATCGCAGAAGAGCAGTCGCCTCCTGACGCCGCGATCGTGGTGCGGAGCTACCGCCCCGCGCAGGTCACCTGGAGCCAGCTGCCCGAGGTGGGAGCCGAAGCGGAGCCGGCGGGCGCTGGGCGGGAGGGCGCGACGGCCGGCGCGGGCCGCTCCCGCTGCACGGGCGGGGGCGGCTCTGCCGAGCGGGGCTTGCGCTGCCTGGGGATTAGGAGAACCGGGGTAAGCAGTTAGGACAGCCTGGAGAAATCCTGGGAGCAGTCGGCACTGCCTCCGAGAGCTGGCGTCCTCGTGCCTGGAGCCGCTGGGGGAGCGCTCGTCCGCTGCGGGCCTGCTCTCCTGCGTTTGAGATCTTCCAACGCTGTTGGATCTGGGAAGCCCTAACTTGGGGAGGCAAGGTTGTACCTCAGGCAGCCTCCAAGTTCTTAGGGATTATTTCTCTGCTTATCCCTTCTTAAAAGTAATCCTTGTTGCACAAGAGGAGGCCTTGCTTATTAAAAAAGAAAGAGCCCTGTGTGTTTAAAATGCCTCTGGGCTGCCAAACAGAGCGAGTAGATGTTCTACAGCATCAGTCAGACCTTTGCTCCGGGCTCTCTCGCACTGGTTAGGACTCGCAAGCTTTTGCCTGGGCTTGTCGGGGTGCCGGCTGGGCCGACGGCGTTGTGCTGGCGAGGGGTGGTGGCGGCTGGGGGAGGCAGGTGCCTCTGCTGGAGACCTGCCCTCCGCGGCCGGCCCTTCCGGAGGGACGAGCCCTCCGGAGAAGCGGCACGTGCTGCCTGCTCTCGACTGCGCAAGCCGTCCGCTTTGCCGCGGCAGTCAGCGCGCTCGGCGTGGACGGCGGGTCCCTCCCGGCTGGGGAGGCCCCAGACTTCACTAGAGGGCGTGCGAGAACCGCGATCGGCAGCGAGAGCGCGTGCTAATCCCCGCGCTCCTCCGGGCGCAGGTGCTGGAGGCAGGCTTCCTCGAGAAGATACCCCCGGAGGAGCGCAAGAGGCAGGAGGTGAGAGCAGCCGTCGGAAACGCGCGGCAGGGCGTCGCTCGTGTGCGAGGCGGCTGCGCGTGTGCTGGTGCGGCCGCGGCCGCCTGCGCGTCCCACGCACGCGGCGGCTCAGCCGTACGGTGACGCCGGTGCCGCTTCCAGCGTTGCCGGGACTCGGCAGCGTTGGGAGCTCGCCGGCCCGTCTCAGCAGGGACGTGCTGAAGGAGGCAGCTCCTTCAGCCGCTGCGGGACGTAGCTGGGGAGGGGGAAAACACTGCAGTGCTGTGGCTTTCCACCGAACGTCCGCCCGAAAACACGCTGACGTTACTGGCTTAGGCCGTGCCCGAGGTGGTAACAGGGAGCGCTGTACTGTTGGAGCGGAGTCGCTTCCAGGGACTTCCTTCCAGCCTGCTGCAAATAAGACGTAACAAGTTTTAGGTCGCTCCCCGGTTTTGCCGGTAGTAATAGCTTGTCCTTGTTACGTCTTCGCTGCCGTGCTTTTGTTCAGGCAATGTTTGAGATCATCACTTCCGAGTACTCCTACATGCACAGCCTGAGCGTCCTGGTGTGCCACTTCATGAGGTCGGAGGAGCTGAGGGAGACCATGACTCAGACCGAGCACCACCACCTCTTCTCCAACATCGGCGACATCCTGGCCGTCAGCACGAGGCAAGTGTGGGGCACCCGCGGCGGGGTGGGGCCGAGCCGGCTAATCCCCCGCAGGCCTGGAGGAGTTGTTCTGCAGCGCCGTTCATTTGCCACGTGAAAACAGCCGTCCCTCGGGTTTGCTGGGTTGTGACGCTGCCGCTCAGTCGCGCGGCTGCGATCAGGCGCTACCGGCTGGCCGAGCTCCCTGCGGCTGTGCCCGGGGTCTGGTCCCTCCTCGGGCCTCCTGGCAGTGCGCGGAGGTGGCACCTCCCTTCGCGTCGGGGCTGGCGAAGCGAGGGCAGGCTGAGCCTGCAGCCCGGCGTCGGCATCGCAGCCACGGCGCCGGTCGAGCTGCGACGTGACCGAGCGCCCCGGCTTGCCGGCCGGGGGACGCGACGCAGCCAGGCCTCCGCAGCAAGCCGCTGCTTGCTCCGAGGCACAAACGTGCGGGAAGCGTGCTCAGACGCTGAAAGCGAAACCGCCCGTTGCGAGAGCCAGCGGCAGCGTGGCCTTTGCTCCTTGGGCGGCGGGAGCGGACTCCTTGGGCGCGAGCGCTCAGGGCTGTCGGCGAGCGGTGCTGCCGTGGGAAGAGCGAACACGGGCAGAGCGCAGGCTGCGCTGCAGCTCGGCGTGAGAACCGCTGCGGGGGCGGCGGGGCGCGCAGCTCCCCGCGGCTGGGCCCGTGACGGGACACGAGTGGCACTGATGAGGCAGAAACGATCTTCCTAGAGAGCTGGAACACATTAAGAGTCTAGTCCTGGGCTGGAAGAAGCAGACGCCCCGGGGGACTTGAAGGCTCACGGGCTGCACTCCCATCTCTGCGAGGAAACTGCTGCGAGCCATGGCAGTCGTGCGGGTGTCTCAGCTGCACTGAACTGACTGTGCAGGAAGGATCCAGGGGCTTTTCTCCTGGGCACGATTAGTTCTGGACTTCCGTCTCAGGAGTGTGCTCACCACCACAACTACGCCGTGTGGTAGAATCAGCCCGAGCTTGACTGCTTGCAGCTTCCATGTGTCTATTTGCTTTCGATCCCTGAAAGCTCCTGTTTGTCCAAGGTGGTGGTTTCAGGGGTTTGCCAAAAGCTGCACTGAGTTTGGTTGAAAATGGAAAGGTGTTTGGCAGGCAAAATTGCTGCTCCTGGCTCTCTGCCTCACATGGACAAACATTCCTGCTCCATCCAAGTTATTAACATGGACTAGGAAGAAGGATTTGATTTAATTTGCCAGTAGATGAGCTTCCTTGGACGTGATCAGCATCTTGAGATGTTATTTACATGGACAGATAAATAAGGGAAGTGGATCCGTGCTATAGTGAGAGACAGAGATACCTTAATGTGGGAGTAGGACAGAAGCTGCTTTCCCAGTGCTTTCCCAAACCCACTGTAGTTGTCGTAAGTGGGATGATGCAAACTTCATGCATCTCTGCGTCTGGTTTTTACCACGATGGCTTCCTTGGTCAGTAGGCCCAGGAGGAGGTTGCTGCTGCCGTGTGCAGGGGGGAAGGTGCGCGTCTCAAGTGTGCAGCATCCCACCGCTACCAGGCTAGGGACAGCTGTGTATGTGGGGAAACTTGAACAGCTGCTGTCAAACCAACTTTTCAGCTGTGCCACTTGGGAATAACTCCCAGGATGGAAATATCATTTCAGAGTAAATAATTCCAGGAATCGTGCTGCTTCAGGAGCACTTGCCATCCTGGGATAGTCCAAATGGAGACCTATTTATAGGCAAAGGTCATTCCAGTCTGGTTCTCTGTTTAGCCAAATCCCTGAGCTTTGCGGCTTGAATACTGCTCTGGCCTATTAGCCACAATTGTACAACCGTATCTTTAACTCATAATCCAGAAAGCTTTTGCTACCCCAAATCTCTTCTCTGCTTCCTCAGAAATAGTTGGTATCCATGCAAAGTATTATCCTAGTTCCAGAGCTGAACTTTGTGGTTGGCAAAGGGATTCTCTGCAGGGCTGTTGAATCTGGAAGTAAAGTGAAGCACATGCCTGAGATGAGGGGTGGCACTCTGGAGGCAATGGGTGGTGGAGGAAAAGGCATGGAAAACAGTAGAGAAGACTCTTCAGTGCTGTAGCCGTGTCATTTTCATGAGACTAAGAACACGCCAGGCTCCACATGGTGGAAAGGATTAAGCCACCTTTGTAAAAGAATAATCCAAAAATTACTAAGGTGAAGTCAGGCAGCATTTTGTAAGTGGCATCTTCCAGCTGCATCTTGGTTGATACCGGGGGCGTTCCCAGCTGTTTCATGGGAAAACAACTGATGTGGGGAGAACCAAAGAGGAACTGAGGTTCCCAATCTGTCACTCAACACTGCAGCATATTCTGTGGAGCATATCTGCCCTTCAGCAGTGGTAGAACTAGGAAAACTTGCTGTGGGAACAGTTAAACCTATCAGTTCGGTATGTCTTGCCCTAGCCAGTCATGTAGTGAGATTATTTGAAATTCTCTCTTTAGCTTCTTTGAAGACTTAGAAAAGCGACACCAGGAAAACCTCCTAATTCCTGACATCAGTGACATTGTGGAAGAACACGCCTCGAACCACTTCAATCCTTACGTTAGTTACTGCTCCAATGAAGTCTATCAGCAGAGGACACTTCAAAAGCTGCTGTGAGTACTGCTGTGCGCTAAGGCCTTGGGCTCTTTAAGGAACCGCTTGCGCGGGAACTCCGAGCTACGGTGACACCGGCTTATTGCAGTCAGGGTAAACAGGAACTGCATGTGGCCCACTCTTGTGTTTGCTGCCTTTTCCCAAAGGAAGTGCTGTTTCCCTTCTGATGGAGTCATGAGCACAGTGCAGCTTCTAGGCGTAAGTGAAGGGTGCCTAGTGAAGGGTGAAGCTAGACATGTGCTGCGCTGCAAGAAGGATGGGGGAGGGGGATAGGTGGGGTAATGCTACCACATACTGAAGTCAGATAGGACAGCTTTGCTGTGAATTGCAGCTTGCCAAGGTCAGTGTCATGTATGGGATGTGTTAGAGACACCCATGAAGGCTGTTCATCTCCAGATCATACTGGTGGTACACGTCGACTTTGTCTCTTCTGTTGGTACATCAGTGGCTTTACCTGCCTTTTGGAGGGCTTGGCATCTCCAGTTACTTTTCCATTACCTGCTAATGGATCGGTCCATTAGCATCAATCCATCCACAGCACCTGTGTGTGCTCTGAACTCAACTGACTGCTGTTGAATGCCGGAGGTCCTGCCCTAGCTGCACTGAATGTCTCCTGAATGGAAGTCTTCTGGAAGGTCTTGGTGACGGAAGAACAGACCTAATGGAGGTTTCTTGTCCTGTTCCAGAGCCACAAACCCCACATTCAAAGAGGCCTTGAAACAAATTGAAAGGAAGCCAGAATGTGGAGGCCTGCCAATGATATCATTTCTCATTCTCCCTATGCAGAGAGTAACACGGCTTCCTCTGCTGTTAGATGTAAGTAAGCCACACAGTGGCCTTCCTTGGCACCTCCGAAAAGGTGACTTGTGTTATTCCCTTCATCTGTTTGCTGAGCCCAGGACAGCGTTCTGCTTCCATCCCTCTGCGAGCTGAAGCTGGGATACTGACCTGAGCTTTTATTCAGGCTTTAGATCCAGAGTGATCTACTATATTCTCTTCTTCCTGTGGATATCAGATGTGTAGCTTAAACCTTTGTAATTAACACTGCTCCATTACCTGAGTGGATGGGGATCCAGTGCTGGATTAGGAAGTGGCCTTGGGCAGAAGACCGCCCAGACAAAAGGTTCTTCTGTGCCCCCGTGCTGCATTTGGCATCTGGATAATGAGGGTGGGATAGCACAAGCTTCCTGTTTGGTTAACGGTCCGGTGGCCTAGGAAGGGAAAGCAGGTCTTGCACAAGCTTCGTTTGAATCAGTGGCATCTGGACCCAGCTGCTCTGGACAGCAGAAATACTGGCTGTGGGATTTCTAATACCTGGTTCCACTCTAACAGCCAGCAGGTGTGGGAGCCAGGGGCGTGCCTGGTGTGCGAGGTGACGGTGATGGTCAGGCATGCGTCTCCGATGTTAGAGCCCCCGTGGAGAGCAAGCTCATAGCTACCAGCACTGTTAAACCTTGCTTTGAATGCACTTCTGTCCCTCTGCCAGCCTGACAGTTGGGAACAGCTCGAGAATTTGTCACATCCTTAAATCAAAGGGAAGCAGTGATGCGCAGTTGCTCTGTCTTGCAATATCACTAAAGCATATTATCTTGACATTCTAGACTCTCTGTCAAAAAACAAAAGCATGCACTGCAGCATACGGAGCTGCCACCAGAGCTCTGAAAGCCATCAGCAAGGTGAGGCGCAGCTGCCAGCTCTCCACCTTTATCTCCCTTTCAGTGCACAGTTTCATTACTCTGGTCCCAAGCCTGCCTTTCTGCCCTCTTAATTATCCTTCTTATATTGGTGCACTTGAGATTTTTCTGCTCCAGATAGCTGTTGGATGCACACATCTTCTCCCTTGCTTGTCTTTCTCCACTTGGTCTTGTTTTTTTCCTTTTTCTTCATCATTCTTCTTTTCTTCCTTCTTTTCTGGCCCATCCTTTCTCCTTCCCCTCACTGTCCTCTTCTCTGTTAGTGCTCTCCCTACTTCAGAACCACCCCTCGAGGTGTCGAGTGGACAACTCCAGCTATTTGCCACATCTTTTGGTGCTTTAGGTAAGGACAGTAAGCAAAGCAAAGAGGAGAGGGTAGGGGAGAGAAGGAACAAAGGAAGCGGTGGCAGCTGAGAACCTGGCACTGTTAGTTCTCCAGTTGTCTCATCTCCATCTGCTTTCCCATCTGGTTATCATTCAAGGTGATACGCCATGGCAGATTACTGCTGCCCCTGTTCCGGTGGCAGTAACTTCCTTCTGTCTCCCTAAAGATCGACTCTTGGCAATGTGCTCCTGCTGCCTGTGGTCTGTCCAGCTCACTCATCCAGCAGGTGCGCAAAATGCACAAATCCCCGCTCAACCAGCTGAAGCTTGACAGCTCTTCCCTGGGTTAGAGGAGCGTCTCACTGAGCTACAACTGCCTGGGAGAGACAACGTGTGGGGGCAGGATGCTGCAAGGCCTCCTCTCAGCAACGTAGAAGGTGGTGGTGCGTTTCACCTGCCTGTGGAAAGCTTCTGTCCTCCCCTCTTCCTGTCTGTTCAGTCGTTCACTCTCCTGTCTTAATCCCTTCTCTCCAGATGATTAATTCTTCCTCTTCTTCCTCCTCCTTGGTTTTGGTGCAGTTTCACTTCGGTCCTTGTCCAAGCAGAAGAAACCTGCAAACCTTCTCCTTGAGTTCTCTTGCGGAAGGAAAAATGTCCCAAACCTAGCTTGAAATCTCTTGTGGGACTCAACTGTTCCCCCTGTTCAAAGAAAAGGGTCAGCTGAGGTTTTTAAAGAGCTTGAGGCAGCCTGCCCTGCCTGGTGCTTTGCCAGCAGTGCTTGTGCTTGTGCAGAGGAAGGGTTGTCTGAGCTTCCTGGCGTTCACTTCTTGGTGGTTTTCTTTCCTAGCTGGTTAAGAACTGCAACGAGGGAGCTCGGGCTATGGAGAGGACAGAGCAGATGTACACCTTGCAGAAACAGCTCGAGTTCGGAAAAATGAAGGTGAGGACTTGTGGAAGTGGGGAAAAAAGTCCTCTGGGGTGTGCTGCTAGTTTGTCAGGCCTGCTCTGGGAACCCTCCAGGAGAAGCCTGATTAGCTAAAGCTGGTCTGGCTTTGAAATAAGAGCTTTCATTTAACATTTAGCATCACTGTTGTCATGCCCAAGTTGAGCATTTTTGCCTAGTGTTCTGTCTTAAATATAAATTTCTGGGCATTTCCCCTGCAAGACTGGAGAGTAGAGTAGTCCAGGACAGTCTAGACTCCCTCAAGACTCTCCACTTTCTCCTCCACCTTAATCCGTACCTTTCTCTTGGATGTGGGTAGTGAAAACGGTGCTTGCCGTTGTGTTGACTAATCGGCAGTAATGTCTACAACAGCTGTGTTGTTCCAGACAAATATAGGGGTTTGTCTATCTTTAAAAACTGTCAGATGTTGACAGCATTCTAGAGGAGCGTAGCGAAGTCTTGGAATTACTTGAATGTTGCCCTTTTTGCTGTTGCTCTGGGATGACTGAGGAAAGCCTTTGACATTCAAAAAAAAGCACCTCCTGTGATGTGGATGATAGAAACGAGCACTTCTTTGTGCTCGTTATGATCCTTACAAGGAGCCTTACAAGGACCTCTGTCGTGAGCTCAGGCTGGTGGTAGTTCCAAGAGCAGGCCTGGTCTGGGAAGCTGAAGAGAAGGTGGGAACGCTCAGCTGCTGTGTTCTGAGGCAGCAGACTTCCAGGCCTGCTGGAGCACTGCCGCTGCGTGAGATAACCAGCGTACTCTGAAAGGAAACCGTCAGGCTGGGTGGCGGGAGAATGGGAGACTGGTCCTCTCCCCAGCATGTCCCCTGAAAACGCTCCTGAAAAAGGTGACTCCTGTTGTTTCAAAGTTCATAATGTTTCCATCCAAACTGACCCTAGAATCTATTATGAGTTTTCATATAGCTGCTTGACTTGATTTGGCTTGCCTCTGGTGAGACAAACACTAATTTAGGCTTCCTCTGGATCCATTTCAGCCTTTTCCATTGATTTCTGCTTCCCGCTGGCTGTTGAAGAGAGGGGAACTCTACCAGCTCCTTTCAGAAGAGGCAGGAATCTTCCGCAAAGGCTCTGGCAGAGTTTGCTACCTCTTTCTGTTCAACGATGTCCTAATCATAACCAAGAAGAAAAGGTAAGACGCAGGGGTACCTCCTTCTGTCCCATGAGCTGGTTGGACAGAACCTGCCCAGGATTTTGTCCCTCAGTGGAGAGCTCTGGTCCACCAGAGCTGTAGATGCTCAGTACAAGCAGGACTGAACTGCCAGTAACCTCCCTCCATCACTGGTCGGTGTGATTGATGTAGCAGTGGGATGGGTGCTTGTCTCGCTGCCGTGTGACATGGGCGCAAAGCCAAGGGGTGCCGTGCAGTGAAACACAATCAAAACCAAGACGGCCTTCTGGCAGTGTCATGGGTGTGCGTCATAGATCACTTTCCTCATGCGCAGAAGTGCGTCCAGCTGGTAGCAGATAAACTGGGAGATTTGTAGGAGATGGTCAGGCTGTAGTAGGTGACTTGAGTCCCCAAAGAGTTGACCTCTCCTCAGACCTAAAGTAGAGCTCTAAGGCTTAAGGACTGGATGGGTTAAAACCTCAAATTTCCTAGGCAATATGTAGTGTAAGAAATTCTCAAGAGTTCCCTCTTGTGGGCTTTATTCAAGTGTTTCTTTTTAGTCAGAAGGGAAGTGCCCAGCTCCACAACCATTCAACTTCTATTTATGAATGGCCTACAAATGAGTAACGTTCAACCCACTGTGCATCAGTTCATATTTGCACCGTGACGGTCACCTCATGGCCACAGGTGATGCCTGCTTAATTTTACTCATTAAGACGTAACCGTTTTGTGATGTTGCAGGTTTAACAGAGCGCTTGTAGGACTGAGGAGGCAGTGGGCAGCTCTCAGTGTAGCACAGCACCAACTTCAGTCTGTTGTAGCAAGCTGGGCTGAGCTATGGCGCGATAGCTGATGCGTGGCGTTGGAGTGGATGAAGCACCATGTATGGTGCTTAACATGCACCTGAAAACTGGCCTAAGGAGAAGGGGGGGAGGATCAAGACCAGGGATTTGACAAAGGTCAGACCTCAGTATTCTGTGCTCCCAGGATAAAACCTCTAGGAAAACACATCTGGCACTTCAAGGCTGAGTAACAAGAGAACGGGAGATGGATTCAGGCCTGGCTCTTCAGCCAGTGCTGGGAGGAAGCTGGTTCCCGGGCAGACGATCTGCTCTGATGTGCACATGGCTGAAGTGCTAATCCTGTCTTTGCTGTAGTGAGGAGAGCTACACCGTAATGAACTATGCCACGCTGGATCAGCTAACAGTGGAGAAAATAGAGAACACGGACCCACCTTCCCCTCCTCCTGGCAAAGCAGGGACAAGCGGCACGGCCCGCAGCGCAGTGAGCGGGCACCTCTTCAGAGTGGTCATGGAAAAGAACAGTGAGAGCAGACGGGAGGAAATTGTCCTGTCAGCAGAGACTCTGTGAGTGGTCCTGTGGCTTCCCTGCGGGCGGGGGTTAACGAGGTGCGCTTTCTTGCCTGCGGGGTAAAGCCACGCACTGGAAGTCACCAGGGAGGCTTCTGTCAAGCGCCCTTTCCCTCTCGCCCCTCCTTATCCCAACAAGAGGAACCTGCACAAGTGTCTTCCCTTGCTCTATTTCTCTCTCTTTTAGATTTTCAAACAATCTTCATGTAATGCTTCCCCTGTGCAAATTAAGCAACATAGTTGAGCTATGTGTACGGCTCATGAAGCATCTTTACGTGACCAGGGACTTGAACACTCTGAGTCTGATGGTTTTTCAGTCCAGCTTCCCTTGAAAGACTTCATCCTACTAGGAAGTTTCCAGCTACTGCCAGCAACATCCATGCTAAGTTGCTGTGGCTTTCTTGGTAACGTGGGCTTTCTCTTTGCCAGGAGCGACCGGGCCCGGTGGATTGCTGCACTGATGCACAGAGAAAAGGAGAAGCCTGACACCACTCCTAAAGGAGGTAAGCTGGGCTGGAGGTCAGGCCTTGCTTCAGGGGGGATTAGTAGGTACACTAGAGCCTGAGTGTTTAGTGAATACACAAGGCTTATACAGGTTCCTTTTTGTGGGTCCAAATCCTTCACAGTCTTGGGTGGACTAATCCCAAACTTCTTTACTGTTGTGCACTGAGGTATCAGCAAATAAGAGGACTCGGGGTACAACATCTTGCTAGTTAGGAATTGCCTCACAGACTTTTTCTCAGTCATAGTAAACCCTGCACGTATTTCCTAAAAGACAAAGCAAAAAGTCTAGGAGTGCATTAGCCCAGCAGTAAGTAGAGATTCTGCTTCCCATGTACTTGGAGGGAGGGAGGGGAGAGATTTGGGAAGGGGGCAGAAAGCGAACGAAGAGCAGTGGTTGTGGAGCAGCTTTCGCGGCTCCAGCGCGCAAGGGGCAGCCCTCCTCATCCCGGCGTGGTGACCGGGAGCCCCGTGAAGCTGCTGGGCCGTGTAGCCGAAGGGCGGTTGCGGGGCTGCCCGGCCAGGGCAGAGCACTCCGGTGCACTGCTGGTCTATAACTTGCTCCGTTTTTTTCACTCGGTCCCTGCCTTTCGCTGGTCTCCTCTGCAGATCTGAGCCAAGTGGAGATAACCCGGGCCTACATGGCTAAACAAACGGATGAGATTTCACTACAGCAGGCAGATGTTGTCCTGGTCCTGGGTGGAGAGGATGGTAAGTGTTAGCAAGTGGGGAGCGCTGGCAGGAGAAGGCTTGGCCTTAGGCAGACACATGGTGAAGGGAGAAGTCTTCAGAGGTCCCAATGAACTGTGATTTTTAGCAAGCTTCCACGAAGCCGTAGCAGTTGGCAAGGTCCATGCCCCCGACTGGGGGCTGCTGCTGTGGCCCGGCAGCTGACAGCAAGGCTCGGAAGGCTGGCTGAGCTGGTGCTGGCATGGGAGCCATCGACACCTGCCAAAGTCCTTGCTAGTGACTCCTGTGTGAAGACGGACACAAGAAGGGTGAGGTCTGTGTTGCTATACCTGGTGGCCACCACCAGAGGCCTCAGAAACGAATCAATAATCTCCATAATAATCACTAAAGCAGAAACATGCTCCTCTGGACACCTCTAGCTGGCATCGCCCTGAGAATGGGAGCGTTGTAGCTGTCTCCTTCCATATGTGGCCCCAGAAGCTGTTACCCTTCCTTGTTGAATTAAGAGCTTTTTTCTTCTCCTAGGCTGGTGCTGGGGTGAGAGGCTCAGGGATGGTGAAAGGGGCTGGTTTCCCCAGTCCTGCGCTCGGCAGATCACCAACCGCACGGCTGTGGAATGCAATGTCCGCCGGATGGAGCGGCTGCGGATAGAGACGGATGTGTAGGTTTTGAGCCAAGGAAAGAAGCCTCTGTCCTGACTTGATTTCAGGGGTCTTCAAGCCTCTGCAGACTGAGCCCACAGCAAGAAGAAACTGGGAGGTCCTTCTTGAATTTTTGTCTTGAACAGCCACAGGAGGCAGATCTTACTGTTCAAGACTGGTCTTTGTAGCAGCAGCAACAGCAGTTAATTAACAGGAGACCTGGCATCCAAGCGCTCCTGGCCAACACTCTAGTAATCACCTGGAAAGAGCCTTCAAGAAGTAGCCGAGGTATTGGCTCTTGTTCTTAAAAAGTAAACTTGACAAGGCTGTGGCCGTGTTCCCGGGTTCGGAGAAGTGGCTCATGTTGCCAGCTCTTTCCCTGTTGACGTCCGGGCCGTTGCTGCACGCATTGCAGGTGAAATCACGTGGCCTAGGGAGAGCACACCTGAATCAAGAATTTTTAGGAACTTAAATCTGTATGCTAGGCTTATTCCCTGACACAATTTCTCTCCCCTCTGACCCTTTTTTTTCCCTCTCAAATTATTCCTGGTTTTTTTGAACACAGCTGCAGCCTCTGCAGGCTGAGGCGATTCCCAGTCTCTTTCAGTCACTTGGTTAACTCGCAGATGCCAGAGGCTGGTGCAATTGGAGTTGGTCTCATGGATTCAGTGCTAGGGCCAGAAATGATATGTTCAACCATAGGGAAGGGAATCCACACAAGAAGAGCAAAGCCAGAAGTAGAAAGAGCACTGCTGCAGTTCTTGGAGCTTTCCAAGCTCCTTATCAGTTTTTCTTCCCACCTGCCACATAGCAGCGAAGGGGGAGGATAGGCAGGTGTGTATGTCCAGAAAGAGCATCAGTCCAGCTGAGGAAGAGATGTAATCAAGGAGGTTCAAACCTCAGCCTTCCAGCATGCAGAAGGGTCACTTATCCTGCTTATTTCCCCAGAAGTTATTGCCCACAAGTGATTAAAGAAAAGGGCTGAGGCAGACTAGTTGTTTTGCGGTAGCTGAGTAGTTTGTATTTGGGTTTTTAATGGGTCAAATGATTCGTTTACTAAGTCCTTCGAAGACGCTGCAGGAAACAGGGCCGTGGCAGCTGTTGGTCGGTGTGCATTTCGGAGGCAGTCCTCCTAACCAGAGGGACGTCGCTCCACGTGAAAAGGAGACGATAATTCTGCTTTTCTGAGTAAGACAGTTCACTTCGCCACCTTGATTTGGATTCTGAATGGTAGCACTGTTCCGACTGTTCGGTTTTGATTGGACTGTAAAGGGATTAATTACACTACCAATAAATTTTTGGATCCTCATGAAAAGTGTATCCTTTCTGCTTGCCCAAATTAAATTGCGCACAACATGAGTAGCACTGGTTCCTGAGCTTAATATGTTAGTGGTGTTGGATGACCTTAAGCACTATAGCTCCTGTCTAATCGAAGCCAAGGACTCGGATCTTTCCTGTTGCTAATGCTCGAAGGAAAGCTCCGTTCTGCCGGCAGAGTCTTTCTAGCCTCTACTTGTACTCAACATGTGCATGCCTCGGGAAACATCCCTCAAAAGAGGTGACTGCTTTTGTTTAAAAGCAAAACAAAACAAAAGCTAAGCATCTGCTATGAGTTGCAATGTATTTCAAGTGTAATTGAATGAGAGCTACAAGATAAATAGAAATTCAATCAGACTTTCTGTTTATTCATCTTAACTGGAAAAATTAAAATGTGTAATCAGAGCTAAATTAGAGGAGGTGGGATCTGAAAACAGCTGCTAGCTGGATGAAAACGAAGTAAACAAACTGTATTAAGAAATACAAGAACAACAAAAAAAGATGATTTTAAAAAAAATATAGATACAGAGCGTTGCAGCCCCAAGCCAGACGGTTATCCAAGCTCCCGGTTCCCTCGGAGCGGGTAGGAGGAGCGGCGGCCTCGAAGCACAGGCTGAGCCGCTCTCCCCGCCCAGGGCCGGTGCGGCAGGGAGCCCCGGAGCCCACGAGCGCCCGCGGCCAGCCGTGCCCGGGCCGGCTCGGCTACCGGCGACCGGGAGAGCCGCGGCTAGGCCGTGCGCGTCTCCCTCGCGCGCTGCCGCGTCCTCCTGCCCGTGGCCTGCGCGAGGGCGCCCGGGGGGCCTGGCTGCCTTCTGGCCCAGACCTCTCCTCTTTCCCCACCGACACGGGAAATAAATAGAGTCCTTCGTCCGACTGCAACTGTCCTTTGAACGCAAATGTAACAAAACATATGATTGTCTGGAAAAGCGGCAGCAAGAATAGCAGGGTTATTCGGGGTCATTTGGCACATGAACAAAATCTTCCTACTCCCTGGCTATCAATCATACAACATACAACCTTAATTACACAAGTTTGGTCCTTCACTACATACTTATATTAACATTATTTCTTCACAATCATGATATCTAATGCAAAAAATACTGTTAAGGAAGAAATAAAATAAGAAAAGAGTTAGCAAAAAATTACAAGTTATATACAGATTAAAATAAATTCCATCAGGAAAAGAAACAATTCTTTTATTATTTTCCGTTGGCCCCTGTGGGAATAATTTAAAGGCCGAGCGCCTGGGCAGGGCTGTGCTGCAGCAGCCGCGGCGGCGGAGATGTGCCGGGACAGGAACGGTCCAGCCCTTCTCAGAGCCTGGCTTCGTGTGACGTTGTCAGCTCTGGGGCTCTGTTTACCCAAGCGCTTCGTGCACACACACGGAGCAGCCTGGGTTTCCCCGACTGCCGAGCTCCGGGGGGGCCCTTCGCGGGGGGCTCGGATGCCGGCGTCCCCGTCGCGGTCGGTGGCAGCCTCAGCTTTGCCGTGCTCGCACGCTCGCTGCCGGTGCGGGAGCCTGAGCGCGGCCCTGCCCGGGGCTAGCGCTCCGCGGCGGCCTCCTTCCACCGCCGTGTCGCCTTCTAGCTTTCAACTGCAATGGAAAAACAAGGGAGGGTCCAGGGCTGGGGAGAGCATTTACCGAGGGACCGGCAGTCACCCGGCCAGGGAAGAGTCTGACGCTAGCAGAAGGCAGCCCTGAGCTCTGCACCCAGCCCAGACCGTCACTCTTCCGGGGAGCACGTGTCACGGGGAGCGCCGGGGGGCTGACACCCGCCTGGGGCGCGAGCAGGCTGCTGAGGCCTGTCCAAGCGGGCCACGAGCAGACTGTATTGTCAGTGAAGAAACCACCTCCTTTCAGGCAGAGGACCCACCTGACTGCTGCTGCCACGCGCCCTCAGGCCGTGGGCACCAGCTCGCTGCAAGGGGCAGAGTGACACACACGCACACACACCCACACCCACACACCCCCACACACACCCACACCCACACCCACACCCACACCCACACACACACACACACACACACACACACACCCTGCCCCAGCCGGCAGGGCTCCAACTTTAGGCTGTTCCCTGACTGTGGGTCTGAAGGTGCCGTCAGCGGTACAGCCCTGGGCAGCGACGGGGTGAAACAGCCCCGTGAGCTTGCCGGGGCCCGTCACTGACCTGGTGCCGAAGACCGCTGCTCCGCCGCTGCCAGGCGAGGCACAGCACCTGCAAAAGAGGGGCAGCTTGACCGTCCGGCAGGGCCGTCGGCAGTGCCCTCCCAGCCAAGGGACACTTCAAGGCAGGTGTAATTTGGGCAGAAATAAGGGGGGGGGGGTTTTGTTGTTGTTGTTGGGTTTTTTTTCCCCCCCCTCTTCTGTTTGGGGCACTGAATCGTTTTGTAACAGTGCCCAGGAACGAACGGGCTCTGCGGCCTGGCTTACCAGGGTGCTGGGCTGACTCGGGGCTACGCTGCTGAACGGCTTTGCACTTAGAGCACTGCCACCATCCACCCTGCAGTGCCATAAAGCCTCCCTCACGGCCAGGGTGACAGCAAACAAATCACACCAAATGCTTGTCCTCAAACACTGTAATCACAGCACCTCGGGAAGAGGCAGCTGGCTACACCGTGTTCCTGCTTCTAGTTAATAGTGTAAGTACCAAAACTAACTCACCGGGGCAGCCAGCAACGGCCAGAGCTGAGGTACTGCAGGGTCCCTGTGCAGGAGGCGCTTTTGCTTTAGGCCCCCACCGCTGTTTGCACCCGGTAGCTACTCACTGTGGCTCCGAGCCTACACGTTACCTTCGTGACACGTAGGTCCTATATAGCCGTTAATACACCGGCACTGGCCGTTCTGGGCACTGCAGTGGGAGCTGCTGGAGGCACAGTCGCAGGTGAGCACGCAGTCCGGGCCGTACTGGTTCGTGCGGCAGTCTGCGGGACGGGAGGGACGAGAGGGCATCAGGCTGCTACAGCTTCAGCGTGTTTCAGCACCTGAGCTGAAATGTTTCTCGTTGTACAACATGCAGCGCTTGCAGGGGAGGCCCAGTGAAAGATAAGGCAGAACAGGTTTTGCTTCAAAAGACCCCGAGCCCAGAGGCTGCTCTCAAGCTCTCGTTACTAATGTCATACCCGACATCAGGTCACCAGGCTACTACTCCTTCTGCATTTGAGCCTCAGCCTTTTGACTTTGGGAATCTAAATAACAAGGGCACTGCGGGGGTGCGTCGTGGGTGGGGAGATGCCTCCAGCTGTGACTACAAACAGCGGCAGAAGAGATGACTGCCATTGTCCAGCTGCCACGTTACTCTTTGAGGAGACACGCAAAGACGGCAGCCCCCTTCCAGGAGCTTTCATTGCCAACAAGAGGACTCGTGCATCCATTTTAGGGCTGTCTTTCCAGTCTGCTCTTGCATGTACCCCTTTCTCGCCTCCCCAAGGTGCAGCTAAGCTCACCTGAACCACACCTAACACCAGTTTTTCCAGGAGGACACAGGCAGCGCCCGGTGGCTGGATCGCATGGAGCGTTTCCCGCACAGTCGCAGCGATGCTGGCATCCCTCTCCATACGTCCCCTCCCTACAGCCTGTTGTGACAGACGCAATACGGCACGCGTTAAAAGACAAAGTTCGGTGCTCTCGCCTGTTTCTAGTAAAGAGCAGCAACCACAGGCACCTGTCTGACAGCGCTCTCCGTAGAAACCAGCAGGACACTGACACCGACCAGTTGCCGGCTCACACGTTGCTCCGTTCTCACAGTCGCAGAGCTCCCGGCAGCCAACGCCATGGAAACCTGGGGGACAGCCTGGGGCGGGAGCCCGCAAGCGGAGAGGGGTTTAACGAGGCTCATCCGCCGACGGCCTCTGCGCATCGCAGCCGCCTCTGCGGCCTGGGAAGGGGCCGCTGTGCACGTGACTTCTGCGTTTCGGTGAGCAAGGGGAGAGGCGTCCCTCAGAACCACGCGGCGGGGTCAGTCAGCGCAGGGCGTCAGCCCCTTTCCTACGGCTCTGCTCGCTGGAGCAGTTTCGGGAAATGCCCCCCTTGCAAAGGCGAAGGAGCCACGTTGGTGCTGCCACAACTTACGGTGTTCACAGAGGTGCCCGTAGTGGCCCGCGGCGCAGCGGCAGGCTCCCGTCAGCCGGTCGCACGTCGCGTTGTTGCGGCAGGCGCAGCTGAGGCGGCAGGCAGCGCCGTAGCGGCCGGGGGGGCACTCTGCGGGGAACGGGGCGGGGGGGGCAGAGCGCATCAGCGGCGGCTGCGGCCGCGGCGCCGCGGGGAGCCGTCCGGCCCCTTTGCGGCACCTCCAGTGCCGCGACGCGGTGAGGGAGCGCAGGGACAGCGACACCGCCGGGAACGACGGAGACCGAACCCCGGCTAAAGCCACACGGAGCAAGCGCAACGGTCACGGGGCCGGTGCAGGACAACGCGCCCAAGCCAAGGGAGGTTTACCTAGCTCACAGGCCTTCCCCATCCAGCCGAGCCCGCAGGAGCAGGAGCCGTCGGCCGCGTCGCAGAGCCCGCCGTTGCGGCAGGCGCAGCGCTGCCGGCAGCCCAGCCCGTACCGCTGCTTCGGGCAGCCTGCGGGACGAGAGGGCGGCGGTGGGCACGGAGCCGCCGCGGCCGTGGCAGGCAGCGGCACGCAGCAGCAGGCAGGGGCAAGGAGAGCTCGCCCTGCTGCGGGACCTTTTCCGACCCACGGCCACGAAACCGTCCAGCCGTCTCGATCCAGGACCGGCTAGCGCTTACCGTGCTCGCAGGCGGGACCGGTTCTCCCCGGAGGGCAGGCGCAGGCTCCGGTGACGTGGTGGCAGGCAGCTCCTTGGCCACAGCGGCACGCGCGCGCGCAGTCTTTGCCGTAGCGCCCGGCCGGACAGCCTGCGGAGAGGGGAGCTTTGACGGCCTCGGGGCTCGGGAGCGCTGCTTGGCCCCTTTGAAGGTACCAGGGACCGACTTAGCAACAGCGCAGAGACGAGTGCGTCTCATGAGCAGAGCAAGGGGCCAGCGAGGGCCTGGGAGGAGGCCACTGACGCCCTGTGGCTAATGCACAACACGACTGGCAGAGCAGGAACCAGCACGGTTAAGGTCCCTCCGACCGGAGAAGCAGAGCGTTTTTAGCAAGGAGCCAGCAACACAGTGAGGGCATGATGCAAAAGCCGACGCAGCGGGGCTGTCGCAGCGAAGAAACCATTCTGGCACAAAGGAACTGGAGTAAGGAAATGCTTCCACGGTTAAGAACAGCAGATTAGATCAGCGGCGACTTGTGTTCGTGCAGGATGGCCGGCGCCGTGTGCACTGCCTCGGTGCTTAGGCAGGAGAGGGCGCTGCCGGAGGCGCGCGGTTGTGAAGCGAACCGGCGGCTCTTTCTGGCTGAGGAGCCCTGCAGAGCCAGTGCCCGAGCCAGTCGCTGTAACCGGCGCTCAGCTCCTGCAGCATCGGCAGGCGGCAACCTGCCCACACACGAGATGTGCAGCAGCGCCTACGAGCAAGCTCCCGTGGCCCCACGCGTCCCCCCGGCTAAGCCGCGCACTCACCGATGCTGCAGTCAGCGCCGACGTAGCCAGCAGGACACTGACACGTCCCCGCGGCGATGTCGCACAGGCCCCCGTTCTTGCACCTACACGGCCTTTCGCAGTTAGGGCCGTACCACCCCGCGGAGCACTCTGGAGGGGAAAACCAGTGACGTCAGCGCCTCGAGGGAGAAGACTAAGGTGCAAACAGCCTGGAGGAGCCCACCGCGTGCACTCGGGCAGCCACCGCATCAGCAAGCAGGCAGGCAGCTTTGCTGCAAACGGCTCATCCAAAGAAAACCCATGAAAGCGCTTTTAAGTCACCCCATGGCAAACACCGCCACCAAGGAGCTCTGCATGTTGAGGAGACTCTGTTGATGGCACTAGCTAGCAAATTTCCCACAATTCCCAAATTCAAAAGGGAAAAGGTGAAAATCTGGCCTGAGTGCACGAGAACGATTTTTTGTTTACATGAACTCCTAGTTGCAAATCAGTCAGCAAGAGGCACCGCAGAGCTCGGAGCCTCTGTGTGTCTGCGCACGGGGACAGGCTCAGAGAGAGCAGCGAGCAAACGCTTGCTTGGACCGATTCATCTCCCGGGCTGCAAGAGCTGGGCAACAGTTAACCACCGAAAGCGGGGGGAAAAAACCTCAGCCACATTAACGAGGAGAAAGGCGGCCACAGCAGAACCGGGAAAGGTGACCCAAGCGCGTTGAAGGCACTCCAGGCTGCCGGCTCCTTTCCTGGGCTTGGCTGGGAGGCAGGCTGCGGCGCTTGAGCCCGCTGCACGCCGGCGGCTCCCGGGCCCGGCGCGACCGGCTGCCCGCGCTGGCTGCTGGGCTCGCCGGCACAAGCGGAGGCGACAGCCCGCGGGGACAACCCGCAAACGATACCGCGCGCGACGAAACGGAGCCAGACTCACGCAGCTGGCAGCTGGGCCCGTGGTAGCCCGGGGCACAGACGCACTCCCCCGTGACCGGGTGGCAGTCCTGGTTCGCGCCGGGGCACTGGCAAATCCGGCCACAGCTCTCACCGAAGGTCCCGGGCAGGCAGGCTGTCGGGGAGGGACACCAAGGCAACACCCAGCTCGTTTAGGACAAGCTCGCCCATCCCTGAATACAAGACTTTTTTTTTTCTTTTAAAGCCAGGCTTTAGAATGCTTTTTATCACGGTGAAGGTTCTCTGCCACACAAAACCCAAAGGGAACGGGTTCCCAGCATGGAAACAGTTCCTTCAGTCCAAGAACAACTGATTGAAGAGAAAACTGAGGACTTAAAGACAGCAGATGCCTTTGGCAATGCTAGCCCTACCTACCCCAGATCATATTCCTGCAAACTTCCACCCCAGCACACAAGGACATCACAAATACACCCATTTCCCCCGGGTGAGGAATGTGCTCACATGCCTCTGTCTCTTCCAGACTTGCTCGTACCCACAGGAGCTCATTTTAATTCCGATTTATTGCTAATCCTCTGGATAAATGCATAGCTCTGATTTCCCACTTGGCTCCCTGTGCTCTGCTAAGATGATGTGGGCATGCACCCAGCTGCCAAGACGTGAGTTATTCTTTGGCAAACCCTGCTGCTGGGTGTGGGGTGGTTTTTTTCTTATTTATTTTAAGTTGCAATTGCCTGACCCATCAAGTTCCCAGAGCCTGTCATCAGCACTATGAGAGGACCGTTCCCTTCCGCGTACATTTTTCACATCCTGAACCTGTGAATCCTGGCGGGCAACCGCACTGGCCGGTGACGTGGTTGCAGGGCACTCCCAGGGGACAGGCACAGCGGCTGGCACAGTTCTTCCCAAACGAACCGGGCACGCAGGCTGTGGGAAAACATGCAAGGAGACCTGAGTGTCTTGACTGGATTTCAAGTTATTGTTAATGCCTAAAAGTGTCAGAAAGAATTCTGAGGCCCGGAAATAAAGTTTAATTAAAGGTTTAGTGTGATGCAGTTCTAGCCTGCTGTGAAATACCAAAGACATTTTCCTACTAAATGAATTAGAGAGATGTTCTGTGCTAACTGGGTGACTTCTGTCCAACAAATCATTAAGAAACTGATGACTAGCGAGCAAATCTCAAAGCTTCTCTACACAACTTTCTATTCTCCCCACTTCCCCTTTTAGTCTATCGAGACAGTGACTGGCAGGCCAGGAAAAAACACCTTCTGCATGGGCTCGGGCATGGCTAAGCCGCCTCGACACCGAGAGACCCCGCAGCAGGGACTCGGGGCCCGTTCAGGTCTGCAGGAGCCAGCTTCTGCACGCAGTGCCGGGCCAGAGCCCCTGCTCTAGCAACCCCTGGGGGCATTTCTGCAGCCACCCAAACACCTCCTTTAGCACTATCAGCTCCTCGAAACATTATATTAAATCTGTAACCCTTGAAAAAAAAGAAAAGGTCTCTGTCTCCCGGAATTTATTTTCCCAGAGCCAGAACTGTATCCAGCAGCAGTGGGGATGCTCTGCCAGCCAGAGTACCGCAGCGCTCACCTTTCTCGCAGCGCTGGCCCCTCCAGCCAGGGGGACAATCACAAGTGCCGGTGACATGGTGGCACGGCACCTTGTCCCCACAGTCACAGTGCTCTTCGCAGCGTGCTCCAAACAGCCCCTCCGGGCAAGCTGCAGAGATGCAAACACAGAAGGAGAGAGGGCAGGTTGCACAAAACAGGTGACACGCTCTTATTCACAGCACACCCGTGGGCACACAAATCACCGCTTGTTCCTGTCCCTTCCGTTCCTGCAAGCCAGAGGCAGCGTTGTGCCCAGCCGGGTGGGATCTGCTGGCCTGCAAAGGTACTACCGTGCTGGAGAGAGGTGCAGCTGGAGCGACCACCACGCGCTTGTCTTGGTCTTGGTGGCGGTGGGCAGGACCAGCCGGCCAGCTCTGGCGGCGGCAATCCTGCACTCAGCCCACAGCAGGGACGGCAAGGGGAAATAGCTGTGTGGCTGAGACGTGTCAGCTGTGACCTGAAAGCATGCCCACCAACCCCACCGCTTTTAGGAGCAGGAGCGTCTAAGCACCATCACCAGCGAAGCCCTGGAGTCTCTGCCGAGCCCTTCACGCAGGACTGAGCAAGACAAACCGTCCTGGCTGCTCATCTGCCACGGTGGAAAGCTGTCAACTGGGAAGAAGCGCACGTCGAAGCGGCTGTCAGACAGCCTCCGGAGAGTGAAATCCGTGCTCCCCAAGGTACAAGAGCGGAGCGCTGGAGCGCACCAGCTGTGCCCAAAGGGCAAGCCTGCTACCCCAGGGCGCGCTCCCAAGCCGTGTCCCCCTCCGCTCCAAGCCGCGCGCTGAGAAGCCCCTGGTGCACGTCCCCACCGCTTCCCTGCCACGACGGGGCTTCTCCCAGCCGCTCTGTGCACGCGCAGGTCCCCAGCTGCCGGGAAGCTGGGAAGCTCCTCGCTCTCCCCAGCGGCAAGCCGCAGAGCCACCGTGCGCAGGAGCGCGTGTTCCCTTCCTCTTGCGCTGTGATTCCTGCTACTGATCAGCTTGTTTTAACGAGGGCTTCCTCTTCCCCGCCTCCTGAGTCTTCTACTCGGCTGGCAGGCTCCTAAAGCCTGTAGGAACAAACTCAGCCCCAAACGAGCCAGGGCCGCTGCTGACATCCATGGCGTTCTGCAGACTCGCCTCAAGGGTCAGCTTGGCACAACCTGCTGAAAGCGTGACATCACCGTTATCTTTGAGACAGGCTGGATGACGTCAGAGGCCTTGCAGGATTTGAGACAGGCTGGATGACGTCAGAGGCCTTGCAGGAGTGCAGAGCCAAGACGGAACCAGGTACGAGGCAGCGACGCGCTTAGCCGTGCAACAGAGAGGAAAAGGAAGTTGTGAACGCAGCAAACTGGTCTTTGTGTAAACACTCGCTCATGCCTCGTTTGGTGTGAAGTCTCTCTCTAACTGTGCCAGATGTTTTTGGAAGTGTTATTTCTGGTACTGTTTGATGAGAGCTGGGTGCCAGCACAACAAATTCTGTCATGGCTGCAATGGTTTAGTGTTGCCGTGGCTTCTACCTGGTCTCTAAAGCAGACGCAAACCAGGTAATATATGCAGTGCCAGAATTATACAGCAGTTAGCGCTACAGGTGCAAACCCTATGAAGCTAATTTGCAGTTCTGCATTATGAGCAAGCGCACAAATTCCGTAATTTCTCATACGACTGTCAAAACAGGCTTCTTGTCTGTGCAAGAGCATAGCTTGCACATGCAGCTGTGATGGGAGTATGGCTACACAGTGCACGCAGCTATTTGCGCATACACACACTTTGAAGCATAGCCCTTTAGGAAGCCAAAAAGAGGATTCTAGCTTTTGTTAAAAAATGTATACAATTGCTGAGTTTTTGGAGGGGGGTCATTTATATCTAAAAGAAATTATAAAAGTGAAACTGCAGCTGTGGTCAGTGCAAGCAGCTCTGGGCAGGGTGAGGTAGGAAAAGTCCTTGTGCAGTGCAGTGTCACTGCAAATCGCCATGCTGGTTACGATGCCCAGAATCGCAGCGGCACCGGGAAGCCGAAACCACCCTGGCAGCCAGCCTCTGTCACCTCAGCCCCGGCGGTTTAAAGCCGACTTGGGAAAAGGGACCTCCCTAAGAGGAGGGTTCCAGGCGCAGGGTTTGAGAGCACGTGGCATCAAGCTGCGGCGTGATGACATGCGCTGCGGCTCACTTCGCTAGGCAGAGAGAATCCCAGGGCTCGCTTTTGGGTGGTAAAGCGAGATGAGGGATGTTACAGGTCCTGAAGCTGCCCTGAGCTGTCCCAAGCCTCCGTACGGCACAGACCAGCCGGCCGTGGTCGCAGGTAACGAACAGGCTGCACACGGCAAGCTTTGGGAGCTCCGCATTCAGAGTTCGACTCTGGGGCTAATTCCCTCCTGTCCGGTCAAACTGGCAAGACAAAGAGGACCACGTCATGGCCCTGCCACTACGGCTGCGCATGGTTTCAACCCAGACGTGGCTGGAACGACAAAATGCAGGACTTGAGCCTGCCAGAGCATCTCAGCAGCCGAGCTCAGCCACACTTTGCTGAACACTCGATATCCTACTTGAAGGAAGGAAGACGCTTCTGAAGCTTTGGTTCTGTCTCGGAGCCAAAACACCCAGGAAGAACTCTGAAATTTCTCAGCTCTGCAAAGCTTTGAAAAAAGGTTTGAAAGTTGCTTGCTTGCTCTTCCTTCCAGATCAAGAAATGCTTCAAAAGCATCATGTTACAAGTCACAGTCCTGTTCTAGGCAGTGGGTTCTTGACCCAGCTAGCAATCCAGAGAACAGCAGCAACAAAACCCTGATACAGAGAAAGAAATCTCCACATGAAGGCATTCCCAGGCAAGAAACCTGAGAGCACCTTGATGTGGCTGATGGCAGAGGTAACTGCAGTGGGGAGCTCGCTTACGACAAGTGATGTCAGCAGACTAAGACGCGCCGTTTACATTGCAATATGAAGACTATACCAGCCCGAGGTATCACAACCCCTGAAGGGAAGAAGCTAGTGGATCCCTTCTTGGTGTTCGGACACTTGATTAGCTCTCGGTTGCTGCTCTTAATAAGGCCAATAGCCTTTTCAACCCTTCCTCATAGCAAAGGGATTGCCAGGATATGTGTTACATTTAAAGATACGGTGAACACAAGAGTCTGTAGAATGACAGATGTAATTATTTGCTGGGGCTTAGGACCAAAGCCAGGCATCTAGGGTCGTGCAATCAGGCCAGAGGCAGGTCAGTGCAGAAGCAAGAACAGACAGGAGATGCTCTTCAGCTACTGTTAAAATAAATGACCTTTGTTTTTACTGTATTGCTTTCTGTGTCAGACAGGTCCCGGGGTACCTGCTGCCCTGCATTGCGTCCTGACCGGAGCCTGTGGCCCTGCGCGGATGCCCGGGAGCGGGGCAGTGGCCTCGGGCCTGGTGCCTGGGGGCGCCGGCCCCCCTCCCGCCGGCACTGTCCGGGGCAGCTGCGCAGCCCCTCTGCGTGCCTTTGCCTTGGGAGCAGCCCTCGAAGGAGAGCAGAAAGCACAGCAACGGGCAAAACTCATGTACACAGCCCAAACCGCAGCGCCTACGAGCCCCCTTCTGAGCGCAGAAATCCGGATTTTAGGTCTCTACTTAAAAAAATCCCCTGGCGTTTAGAACAGATTTGCAAAGCGCCAGGCGGCTCCTGCGGAAGGAGGTGGCTCTCCGGAGGACGCGCGCCTCGCTCACGGCTTTCGCACTTCTCGCCGGTCCGGCCGGGCGGGCAGAGGCAGCGTCGCCGCCGGGGCTCGCAGCGGCCGCCATGCCGGCACGCGCAGCTCCGCCGGCGCTCGGCCCCGCGCCGCCCGCGCGCGCTCCAGGAGGGAGCGCGGGGAGCCCCGTGACCCCCGCGGCCGCGCACGGAGACGCGCACGGGGACAGCGAAGCGACAGGACGGGTTTATTCCGCCAGCTGCGGCACGTGCCGGTCCCCGGCTCTCAGGGAAAACGTCTTCCGAAGGGGCCGGCTCCGTGCCGGAGCCTGTTTCCGAGCGCTGCCGGCTGCATCCCACTCGCCCAGCTCGCAGGCCCGCCCGGTCCAGCCCTGGGGGCAGGCGCGGCGCCCCGTGACGGGGTCACACCTTCCGCCCTGCCGGCAGAGACAGCGCTGGCGGCAGCCCGCGCCGTAGAAACCAGCCGGACACGCTGAAGGAAATCAGTCCAAAAAGAAAGCCTTAAAACAGCGCCGGACGCTGCCTGCCGCACGCACGCGCCAGGCCCTGGGGAGCGGGCCGAGGGGGGCGGCCTGGGGAAACGAAGCCATTGCCGGCCGCAGGGAGAGGCCGGAAAGCAGCCGGCGGCCCTCGGAGGCGGCTCGGCGGCCCACGCAAAGGGCCTCGGTATTTTGACACGCTCAGGTAGGAGGCCCGGATGCCGCAGGCGACTGGGTGGAGAGGGGACCAAAGAAACCCAGCCCCAAGCCAAACGCAGCCCCAGACTGCCTTCCTCTGAGGTGTCCTTCAGCAGAAGGGGGGATCAGCAACAAAGCTTCTGCCCTGCCCCATCCGGTCTGGCTTCCAGATCATCTTAGGAGGCTTCTCAAGCTAGGAAGTGCCGCTCTCAGGAAACGCTGAGAGACCCAACGCATGGTAAGGGGGGTGGAAAGGGAGGGGCACCAAAACCCTGCCACGCTGCTAAGGAGGCTCGGGGAAGTCCCACAGGGGTGGCATTAAACGGGCTGCAGCGCTGGAGAGTTCACCCGCTGGAACAGCGAGGGTGGTTCTGGCTCAGCTGCCAAGCTGCATGCTTTTCAATTCCCTCACCATCTAAATAAAGCTTGGCAAAAGGTTGCTATGAACCTGGCTTTTTCAACGGCCACATGAAGGAGTCTTTCATAACAGCAAGCTTGGACGGCATGAACTAGACAGTGAACTCCACTTGGCCTGTGTTTTCCTGTGTTTGCCTTCCCATTAGTGACGGGATTTGTGTTCGCTTTCCTCGTCCTGCAGGGAGGTTCACAGCCCTGGGTTTTGCTATTTCCCACCCTGCTGCAGCTGCGTGAGCTGGGAAGTCCCAAACCAGGACACACCACAGACCTGCCAGGCCCAGCTATGGCTAGCAGGTAGGTAGGCAGAGACAGAACACAAGCTTTAGGGCCTGTGCTCCTGTTTTGGGAAAACTTCCTTAAAGAAGAGGCCAGCAGAAAAGTCACTTAGTGACACAAAATTTAAACAACCCATCAGTGTGTCGGATTTCTTTGGTGGCAGCAAATATATAAAACAAGAAAGGTGGGCTGAGTCGGCTGCCAGGAAAGATGCTCAGGTGGTAATCCGTGACTTCAGCCCTGAGCTGCAGAACATCTTCAGCTTTTGGACCCAGGTAGTACCACTGCTTAGCAAAGGAAAAGCATTTAAACACACAAGTAACTGCTACTGTCTGCACAATTTCATGGAGCTTGCTCGAAAGCACTGCGGGCTTAGTGCCTGAACGCTCAGGGCAGTGGAAGATCAAGCCTTATTCTGTGTGTCGCTACAAGCTGCAAGTCAGGCAGTTTCTGGTGCTCTTGGAGACGGTAACCTTCTGGCTTCTGTCTTTGTGAATGGATTAGTAAGTGCTGCACAACTAAGAATGATCTTATTTGCAATCTCGTCCTGCTCTCGCACTGCCTCAGCTCTTTGTAGCTGCTGCCCTATTGAAAACTCTGGCCCATCCAGAGAAATGGCATTTTCAGTGCACATTGGCACAGTTTTCCCTCATGACGAGGAAGCAGACAATCCAGATTGCAAAGTGGCATTAAGCTTTGTTACCTTGCTGGCATGTGGGCCCCGTCCATCCAGCTGCACAGAGACACTGGCCACTAACCCGGTCGCAGGTCGCGTTGTTGGAACAGTTGCACGTCTGACTGCAGTTCTCGCCATAGCTGTTCTCCTGGCATGCTTCATGGAATCAGAAGTAGGCATAACTGTTAGATAACAGGTATCAATTACATCATCCAGACTCCTACTAATGATCCAAAATGCACTCGTCTGGAAGAAGAACCAACCACCAGACTGACCCAAAATGGTGCCTGGCAATGGCTGTGTACGTTGTTTTTTACTGTGTCATGGAGAAATAACAGCTGTATTCTGCATAGGGCCGACATTCATACAGCCATACACGCGCAAGCACTGTTGTTATCGTTAACGTTACATCATCTTATCTGCTAGGAAACTGTTTTGCCCCAGCCCTCATTACATGCAGMAACAGTTGCTCAGACAGAGAGCCATTGAAAGCTTTTGGAAGTAACCCCCCCCCGACAGAGCATATTTGCCAAAAGAGTCCCCTAAGGCTGGGAGTCTGCTTCGGATAAACACTGAGCAATCCAGGTCCAAAGCACCTCTGAACTGTTTTAGTCCATAAAACTTGGCTAAGCAGCTTATAAGAATAGACTCTTCTGAGATTTTCTGGTATTTCCTCCTTGGCGTCATAATAGATGCAGCACAAAAAATTGCCCGTCTTGGCACTTGCATTTCTGGACCTGGCCAGAATCTGGCAGTATTAGGCAAATGTAAAAAGAGATGTAAAAATGACAAAAGCTAAGTCAGCATTTTAGTGCCTCCCTTAGGACTGAACTTATATAAGACAGTGGGGCTCACCCTTTCTATTGGCACTGCTATTCTTAGCAACAAAAATACAATTAGATAAAAGCACACAAACTAAAATACGCAAGCAACCTCGTAGAGGGAAAACAAGCAGCGCAATAAGAGACTGTGATGTCTGCTTGCAGTCCAGTTTCTGCTGGACACAGGTACATGATAAATGTATGCACACACACATACAAACACACACACAGGTCTCAGCTAGAGCTGAGTGTTAGAAGAGGCCACGTGAAGATACCCCCATCTGTGCAACCTGCAGAACTCCAGACTCCCCTTTGAGGACATTCTGGATGAAGGGGCAAAGCCATTTCCCACCACTGGTCCATGTACTTGCTGGTCCTTCTGCAAGGACGTCCCGAATGTAACATTAAATGAGCTACATCTACAAACACGTGCTGTCTGGCCCCTCTCCGGAACCAAATTCTTCTCTGCAGCTCGGAATTAACTTCCACACACAGAAAATTATATGTGGGGAATAAACACCTAAACCTCCAGCCTTAGTGATCTAGTAGCAAGCGAGCCGGACAAGGCTCGCCAGCACTTTCCCGAGAGCTGGGTTTTGACTAGCTCCACCATCAGATGCGCCTTAACTGGACGAGAGTGAGGCCATAGCGACACCTACTCTGGTTACAGCTGGGGCCAGCCCAGCCTGGGGGGCAGCGGCACTGGCCTGTCGCGTGGTCGCAGTGGGCTCCGTCCAGACATTTGCAGGTTTCCTGACACTCTAGTCCATAAAATCCATCTGGACAGGCTGTGGAAAACAAAAAAGAAAAGCCCCCCCCCCAAATGTCTTTATAAATGTCAGTCTGTACAGAGGCCAAGAAATCACCAAACAAGGGCCAAAAAATCACCAAACAAGGGCCAAGAAATCACCAAACAAGGAGATACCACTCGGCAGCTTTTTTTGCTGATAAAATGCTGTGCAAATGTGGCAACTTCCTAAGTCACCTGTCTCCCTGACAAGGCAGCAGAGTATTAGATGCATGTTCATCATGGACGTTCAAGGCACACGACAAAGTTCTGGTGGAGAAGAACCGCAATGGCACAAGGTTTCTGCCAGCAAGAGGTGACGAGGCTGGTGAGTGGGCCACGGTGACCCCTTCAATAAGCACCCTGGTACTTGGAGGACACGGACATGCTTGTGCGGGCTCTGAAGGCATCCTTCCTTCGGAGGCTTGGCCTCCAGTGCGGCTCAGCTAGCAGAGTCTGTCTCAGCACTGCATTCTCGCTACCAGGCGGCACTTGCCGTAAAAAGCCAAGGTGAGTAATCAGGGCTTCTGCTCAAGTGTAACGGAAAAGCAAGTGTAGCGGCTAACCAAAAAAAAAAAAAAAAAACCCCAAAAAACCCCACCCATGTGCAACGTGTATATACACAGGCAATCAAGGCAAACGTGTATATACTTACTCCTTGCTTACATGTTGTTATTAATTTTCCCTAGACCTTTTCTCTTCAGATTCTCTTTGCCACAATAGCATAACTAAGTCAAGCAAAGAGCACGGACCCCACCGGCAAGGAGACTGTGATGTGTGAGAGCTTCACAGCTTTCGGCTGCCCCAGCAAAGGGTACTTACTGCGCTCACAGAAGGTGCCTCTCCAGCCTGAGCTGCAGGTACACGCGCCGCTGACGTGGTCACACATAGCCCCGTTGTCACACTGACACCGGTGTCGGCAGTTCAGCCCAAACCATCCTTCTGGACACTCTAGCAAGCAGAAGCAAAGAAGGTTGAGGAGCCTGTCCTTGCCCAGCTTCTCCGTGAAGCCCTGCTAAGGCAGGAGCTCAGGCTCAGGATGGAAATAACAGGATTTGGCAGCTGCTTTTTCACAGTGGCTAGTGGGCTCTGTCCTGCTCCTTACGGATGGGTATCTATGTCACCAAATCACCCATGAGAACAGGACTGGACTGGCAACATCGCAGATCGGGCGTGGGAACTGAATTTCTGCTTTTGAACCGAGGAACCGCTGCTGGCGAAGGCTGTACCACGGGTTTCTCTGCTCTCTTACAGCGTAAAGGCAAAAGTCTCCCGGACTGCCTGTCCAGCGCCCCTCCCCTGCAAAGCAAACCTATGTAATTCGACTTGGCCTACGGCTGACACGAGTCGCGTGTTGGCAGCACTCACTCTCATCGCAGCGGACTCCTGTGTAACCGGCTTCACAGATGCACTGCCCCGTCGCCGTATTGCAGCTCCCGTCACTGTTGCTGCAGTTGCAAGTGTTAGCGCAGTCCGGGCCCCAGCGACCTGTGTCGCAGGCTGAAACAGAGGAAAGAATATATCCCTACTGCTGCGCTTACTCAGCTTCCCAGGTGAGCAAAGGTACGGGAACAGCTCTTCTGCCTCCTCGGGGTATTATTTCCATTGACTAAAACTGCGCATATTGGCAGGAGGAGAAACGTGGCTGCAGGTTCTCAGGAAACGCAGTGGGGATGGTGAGAGTTTCTGCTACTTCAGCACACTTCTGATGTGAATTCATTCTGCAAGCAAGCCCACTAAAGAAAGGAAACAGAACTGGGAGGCACTGGCAAGACAGAGCAGAGAGGCTTAAAGGATTTTGGAGAGAGATTTTTCTGGCAGAGGCACAGCACAGAGATGATGCTGAACCGAATCACAGCTTAGCTTTACAGAGGCCGGTGTCCTCCACGCGCGGTGCCTAACGAGCAGGGTACAATACCTCTTCTGCAGTCGTACCCCGTCCAGCCAGGCGCACAGCTGCACTTCCCCGTCACCGGATGACAAGGTCCCTCGTTCCCACAGCTGCATCTCAGCTGGCAGTCTGGGCCAAACCAGCCAGGCGGACACACTGCCAAGGCAGACACACACGAACTGCAAACTGTTGCTGGGATGCTGGTGCAACAGCTTCATTCCCGGCAAACCTCACGTGTGCTAGAGCGTGGTGCAGTCGCGGGCACAGGCGCTCCTCGTCTGAGCAGCGATGCTCAGCTCTGGGCTGAATGGGCACAGGTACCTAAGGATTTAGGTCCCTTTCTTCGGCTATAAAAGGTTCCCATATTAACACAGGACTAGCAGGATTTCAAGGGACAAACCCAAAGCGTGAGGCAACGCACTGCGGTGTGGGAGCACGCGATGCTGAGCACTGTTCTGCTAAGTGCGGTGGTGACTGACGGATGACTGAACGCTCTCCTCGCTACAGCCCACTCCAGGCCGACCTGGGGGAACCGTCATTCCAGCCGAACACAGCCACTCGGCCGGGATGAGCGTGGCCGGCGCGCAGCACTCACCCTCTTGGCAGCGACTGCCGGCGTATCCCGGCGGACACACGCAGCTCCCCGCGGCGGGATCGCAGCTGGCGTTGTTGGCGCACTCAGGACAGACCTCCTGGCAGCCCAGGCCCCAGCGACCTTCGGGGCAAGCTGCAGCACAGGCAGAGACAGGGGACGGTCAGTCAGCTCATCGCTCTAGCTCAAAGAGCACTTAGCAGAGTGAAAGCCCTGGAGACGAGGGCTGCCTCCATCCCCAGAGCACAGCAGCACGGACCTTCTCCGGGCAAGCTCCCCTCTACGGCCCCAAGCAGGTGCCGCTGGGGACCCGCGGGGGAGCACGAGGACAGGCACAAGCACCACCAGCACTGCGGACCCCGGGCCAGGACAGCCCAACGCTTGCTGCTGCTGCCGCCCTTCGTGTGGACAGGAGCAAAAGCTAAAAAGCTCTTCAACACCCACAGCATCCTAAAATGTGGGCGGGGGTTCCTTTTTTTTTCCTTAGCACAAAGAAATCTGGAAGAAACTTGAGAGACAAGTTTCCACGATCGGTCCTACACGACCGAGTGAAGCTTGGGTGCTCTCAGCCACGTCCTCTTCCAGCTGTGCGGACCTGCATGTAGGCAAGACTACCTGCCAGCCGCTGGGGCCAGCTCCACTTAGGAAACACTCCCTACAAACTTTGTCGTCTTGCACGGTTCCTGTCTGTCTGAAACACTGTTCTCTCAGCAGCCAAAAAAGCTCCTCCTGTTCTGTCTGAATAAAGGGGGCAAAGCTTTTCCATACCCAGATGCTGCCTCGCATTTTGGAAACGCTAACCAAGCCTGCTTTGTCCTTCAGGAGCAGCAGATCAGCTCAGTGTGTTTGCTTGACCAGAGTCGAATAAATGGCATAGCTTCTCAGCCGCCAAGCTACCTCTGATAGGCATCTCGCATACTGCTTCTCCAGAAAGAAAAACCATTCATCTACGGCCAAGGAATTTCAGTGGCAACACTGCAGGTACAATTAGAGAGCTGGGATAGGACTTCTACAGTTTGGCTCCTAAAGTTTCTGGACTTTCAACCTTTGCCATTTTTTGCCAACCACCAGGCACTATTGCCATGAAGCTTCTAATTAAATCCTGCATAAGCTATAAAATCCTGCAGACCAGCTGTGGAACATTTCCCTTGTGGGCAACCAGTAGGGAAAGGGCCACAGTTTGGGAATTACTGCCTTGAGAGCCCTCGGGAGATCCAAGGCACATGGAAATGTTTGCTGATTAAGGTGCTGAAGAATCACAGTGCAGTGCGTGAGCTGACGCTCAAGGGCAGCGAAGGGAGAGCAGCACTAGAGCAGCCTGGAAGCATTCTGGGTACAGAGAGAGCACAGGGGAGCCCGAACCTTCGAGGAAGGTGCACAGCGCTGTCTCCCACCCTTCCTAGAAGGTCAGTGCCGACTGGCAATGGAGCCTAACACACGGCACAGGGGATGCAGTTCGGCGGGAGCCATTCCGGATCACACACTAGCGGTAAGACTCAGGCATCTATTTTGTTGTGCACTGCAATGGGCTCCCTTTCGTGTCAGCGCTGTATGCAAAACATACCCTTTTGTTTGGGAATACATGGCCACCAGCAAGGACAACATCGGTTCGTTTGTTTTATAAATAGCGTGTAAGTCTTCAGTAAGTGCTAATCTGATCTCATTCCAGTACTTCCACGTCAATTTTGGATTTGTATCTACTTCTGGTAAGCTACAACTCCTCCTCGCTAGGAAACGGTGTTCCTGGCTAAGAGTCTGCATAGATGCCGTCACTGCTAGACAGCACGTTATTCAGCATTTCCAAGGTCTGCCTTTAGCTGCAAAAGAGAAGCAAAAGGCTAAGAATGATAAAGCTGGGCTAAGCATCCTTGTTTAACTGCTCCAGGGCCTCGGAAGAAGCCAGCTCCAAACAGAGCAAGTACTGTGCATATGTGTTTATGTGTTTTTGTTGTCCTACAATAGAACCAGGCCATTATATATGACTAATATCTCCTAGCTGCTGTAATACAACATGATGGGTAAAAGTACAGGTTTTTAGTTTAGGATTCTCTAGTTTTCCAGCAGTTAGAGAGTAATATGGTAAAGTCAATGAAAAATATACATCTGTAAAGAAAGCCTCTTTACCTATGTTTAAGGACAGCAACAACTGAAAATATCTTTTTTTATTCATTGCACATGTTGTTGCTTACACACTTGTACTTCATTCAGCTTCAGCAACAGAGCTAAGCAAGCTGGTTCTGCTGTTTAAGACTTAGGATCTAAAGATGCATTTTTCTTCTGGATTTCCATGAAGATGATTCAAATTGCACTAGAGATTTTTAAAAATGGCTTTAACAAAAGAAAAAAAAGCAGCTGTGTGTCTAAATCCCTAGCGTCGGCTCATCTGTTCCTGTTGTTTCCTCACCTTGTCCGCAATCATGGCCCGTCCAGCCTGGCAAACACAGGCACGTGCCGGTGGCGCGGTCACATGGGGATCTCCCGCACGAGCAGGACAGCAGACAGCCGACTCCGAACTTTCCCTCTGGGCATTCTGCAGGCAGAACAGCAGCCTCTGTTAACGCCGCGCGTTATGGAGACGCGACTTCCCAGGGAATATCCTCAGGCAATTACTGATCAGATCCTGCACACCACGAGGAGAAACCTTGGTTCCACGAGGAAATTACAGTTATTAAAGGTTTCCGTGTTGCAGAGGAGGACTGTGCTAATGGGCCTGGATGCGACCGCTCTACACGGGTCACCATACTGCCCTGCAGTAAGGGGGCTCTGGCATTTCACACCGCTCCCTTCATTTTTCTCTTTGAATGGCGTCGCCTGCTTGGCCTTTCAACACGCGTTGCTGCATACAGCAACGGCTGACCGCACGCCCACAGCTGAGGCCAAGCCGGTCTCCCAACGGCGAGCGCTGCTCTGCACGAAGGCACCGGGCAGCCCCGGCCCTCCGGCTGCCCTCCCGCATTGCCGCTCCGGGGGGGGGACAGCTCGCAGCACGGCAGCACCGCCGCAGGGGCCGGCAGCCTGGCGAGCCCGGCACGGAGGAAGCGCTTCTGCTCACGCTTCGAGATACACGTACGCATCCCACGCGAACTGCAGCTGAGCAGCTCCGCACATCACGCGCTGGGGTGCAGATGTGCATCGATGTCAAAACACCGGGCGCTCCAGCTGCAGACCTGGACCATCCCTCCGTTTCTACAAGATACTGTGCGCGCTTCCCACTCCTGTGGCTGAGTGCCTCAGGCGGCTGGAAGGTGAGCTTTTAAGCAGCAGCTTTCCCAGCACGTACACTGATGTAAAGCAACAAAGAAGCGTCCTCACCCACGAGAGGAATAAGCACTTTTCCCTCTCTCTGCTCCGAACGCCAGGATGACAGCGCTGATGCGAGAAAGCTCAGCTCGCTTTCTGCACCCAGTGACCCAATTTAGCGGCTAGTTAATTATAGGCAGGCAGAAGGCCTCAGACCCGAAGAGGCTTAAATCCTATTCGAGTCTCTCCAAAGAGCCGCATGCTTGCAGTTCTTCTTGTTCACGAAAGCCAATGTTTCATGAGGCTCCAGCAGATATAAACATGCCAGCATTCAGGAATAATGAAGGAAAAAGCATACCAGCTTGTAGATTTAAAATGGCACAGCAGAGATTTTTGTTATTCCTGCTCTTTGCTAATTGATGGCAGATGTTCATCTTCACCCTTTAATAATTTCCAGATCTGAACAACAGCCAAAAGCCTACTATTTCAATACAAATATTTGTGTTATTTCCTGTGACTCTCCCCTAAAGGATTAAGCTCCTCTCTTATTCTTTTCGAAAATATCCCCGCCTGAAAGCGCCAGCCGCCGGAGCAGCTCGGCGGCTCCGGAGGCAGCGGGTGTCCTGCCACGTGGAGGATGGGAGGCCAGCAGCGGCCTCGGGAAAGGCCCCTGCTTCCCAGCTGCCGGGAGCTCCGCGAGGAAGCACGAGCCTTGCCCAGGCTGTCTGCATCTCCCCTCGTCGAGTTATTTCATCCTTTCAGCACTCGTTCAAATGGTTTCACTCGGGAGAAGGAAAGCAGTTCTGCGGCAGGGGCGAACTGGCTGCGTGCAGAACAAGGCGTAAGGCGGGGGGTAAGCGGTAGCGGCCGACAGCTGTGCCTACTCCGCGCCGCAGGGCACGTCTGCACGCGGCGTCGCGGCCGTGCCCTGCAGCGACGCCGGCCCGCCGCCGCCGAGCCGCCCGGCCTTCCAGCGGAGCCAAGCCGACGCGGCTCCTCTGCTTCCAGCTCCAGCACAGCCTCGGTCCCTCCCCACCCCGCGCTCCACCGCGCCGCGCAGGCGGTGCCGTGGGTCGCCCCGAACGTGGATGGATGCCTGTGGGGAGAGGCTGGAGGGAGAGGGGAAGAATCCGGACGTTATTCCACCCTCGTGCCACTCTTACGCCTCTGCCTTTTGCCTCTTCTCCAGGGAGCATCCCTTCAGAGCAGCATCCCTTCAGGCAGTTGGTAAACACAGGCAAACACTGCTTGCCCAGAGGGGAAGATGGAAACAGTGGCATCATGAGTGGCATCTTCTGGAAATGTCATTCGTGTGTCCTGTACTGGGATGGAGAACACAACCAGAAATTGAAGTATTGGCTGGTGTTGGGAACTCCTGACTCGTCCCCTGGGCTCAGTTCAGAGATGCCGTTCACTTATAAGATGGGGTCAGCTACCAAGTTTGAGTTTCTTGAAGAGCCTAAGGTTGGGCATTATCCCAGCTTCCATTGACGCTGAAAAGGCTCACAAAAATGATCTCAAACTTGCTGGCGTCTACTACCTCCAGTCAGATGTGGTTCTGACATAGCCACTTATATTTCTGGATGGCATCGGGAAGAATATGACAGCGAAACGCTGTTATAGGGGAAAAATAAAACAGGGATCAGAAAACATCAAGCTGAGTTGGTGAAACTGATGAGTGAGACAGTGTCTGGGCTGGGATTGTTTCGGATTTCTGCAATTTCTGTTCACAGACTTGTATTACTTAACCCAGAAACGAACGTACCCGGTTTATCGGCCCGAGGATGCACGCGTCAGGAGCGCGAGCAGACTGCAGGGCACGGGCACAGCGCCACGGCTTACCAAGACAAACTGTTTACCGTCATCCGCTTTACAACGAGGAGGACTGATATGAATGGAAGTAAAACTTGCTTTGTTTTATGGGAACTTTTTGCGACTATCTGCAGCTTCTGTTCTGACCAAAGGAACAACTATGCTATAGCTGTCAGGGTGTTACGCAAGGTAATCCCATGCTAGCAACTTAATCAGGTTAACGGTTGTAACCTCTGGCTTGGGTGTGGATGGAATAAAAATAAGCCAGTGCACAAACTCCTGGGATGCTAAAACCAGAAGTCAGATCCTGAACACCACAAGCCTCTGAAGGCAGCACGTCTTTTCCACGCCTGCAGAGTCCAACGTTTTGCATTTTCTGTTGGATCCAGCTGAAATGTGATTAAGAAGAAAACAGCCTCGTGACAGGAGGAGCATGGCTTTTCAACTGCGGATCGGTTCTGAGGCTGGCACAAATTATTATTTTCCAACAACTGTGTTCATGTTTTGTAATCATCGCCTCAACCCTCGTGCCAATGATTCATTGCCTTGAGGTTCACTCCAACAATTTTGTTGGAAAAAAACCCAAGTGCTCTGACACCCCAAATATCTCCCAGGAATTTGCAAAGCTGCTCCCTCAGAGCCTGAGTACGGCACTGCACGCACACAGCCGTGTAGTTCAGCTGTCATACTGCTGACTGGCCCTTTATCTGAAGAGCAGAAAACTGGTAAGCGGTTCGTATAGAGGCCAAAGTTTAAATCCTAGTGTAAATCAAATACAACATTTTCTTTCCACTTGCAGATCAAATAGCACTTTAATATGGAATAGAGAACAGAATGGAAAAATATGATACCATTGTGCTTGGAAGTAAAAAGACATCAAAGGGGGGAAAAGAGCTAGATAGAACCTCCATCTACAAAAGGGAAGATGCCCTAGTGGCAGGATAAAGCAAGACCTTGTTCTCCTCCTCTGAGTACGAATCATTATGCACAAGAATTCCTGCTTCCCGCTTTAAAGTGACTGCAGTGTTTTGATACGGACCCGTCACTGGCAGCTCTTGTATCATCGAAAGCCATTTCAGCTCTCCACCCATCAGACCAAGCGCAGTGGGCTGGGAGGTCTGAACGAGTATTAGAGGAACCTGGGGAGTCCTTCCATGTTGTTTGGCTAAGAAGGAGCCTGCATGTGTGAGGCAGAGTGAGCTTATCCCCACTCCTCCAGAGCGTGCAGGCTGCTGAGACGGGAAAGTTAAGCAGCCTGACAAAGTACTCAGGAAAGAGGTTTGAATGCTTTGGACGTGAGGAGAGCGATGAAGAAACCCCTCCAGATTCACTTCCGAAATCCACAAAACCTTCACGGAAGAAAAGATGAAATAAATGGGAGCTCAGCTCTGGCCAGCTCACGCAGGCCGTGTGCCGCGGCAGAGCACCAACTACCTGACTGTGCCGGGGGAAGGAGCCTTTCCGGACGCAACTCAACGCGTTCGGCGCCCTCCGTCCCGCGCCGGTTTGCAACTCTTCCAACGCAACAGGCGGAAGAGCAGAGCTCCCCAGCATTCAGACGGACGGCTGGGAGACCGTCACACGGAGGAGACGGACGGGTGCCTCGCGGTGACCCTGCTCCTCAGGCGGCCTTACCTTGATCACAGTTCTCCCCATGGTAGCCTCGGGGACACTCTTTCTGGCACTCTCCAGTAACATGGTCACAAGACGCTTCTGGAGGGCAGCCACATTTCTTCTTGCAGCCATCCCCATAGTAGCCAGGGTCGCATTCTGTTGACAAGCGTGATCAAAGAGAAAGGACAGTCGGTATTACTAGACTGGTCCTGGAAGAGCAGGCAGCGCAAGGTGAAGGTCGGCGCGATGGCCACGGACCAGCTCCATACTGAGCCAACAACTGGAGGCAGCAGGCTGGACAGGGTCACCCTCTGCACTTACAGGCACTCACAGCCAGTTGCGCAGGTTCTGGCACGCTAACCTAACTTGACTGAGTCTGATAACCAGCTTTGTTCCTAACCTACACGACAAGAGGGAGGATGGTCTTAGTGGCGTGGAAAACAAGCTGAATTTTTCCCCAATACAATTAGTTAGGGGAAAAGATGCTGTGGCAGGAGAAAGGGGGGTGTTTCACGAATACTACTCCCCAACTCACTTGTCTCACACCATTTGCCACGGTAACCAGGCTTGCACGTGCACGAGCCATCCTTCTTGTCACAGTCCTGAGTGTTGTGCTGCACACAGAGGCACTCCTCAGAGCATCCAGGGCCAAACGCCCACTTTGGGCAAACTAGATGCAGAGGAAGAGAACTAGTAAGGGACATCGGAGGTCAGATAATACAGCACAAGGAATACAGATCATTGCCACCTAGCACTGATCTTTCCCTGGGCAGTATTTTCAAAGGTCGTAATCTGAGAACAAAATTTAGAGTGTAAAAACAGTGTGGACAAGCTCACCTAAATGGCAGTACCGTCCATACAAGCCGGGATCACACAAACAGGCTCCATAAATCCGATGACACCGACCTCTGTTTGCACAGTTGCATTTTTTCCTGCATTGTTTCCCATAAAATCCTTTAGGGCAGCCTGTTAATAAAGAGAGAGAATCTGGGAAGATGAGCCAATTTACATCTGTCATTTTATTTTCTGGGGAACACAGAAAAAACCATACAAAAATCAAAGCCATATGTCACTAGAAACGAACCCAGGCAAAGGATGCAGTGAGTTTTGAAAAGAAAGCTGGACTGATTTTTGACAAAGAATATGCTTGTGTCTCTATACAGTAAGATAATGATAAAAGCAATCAGATTTCATGCATCAGTGCATAATCAAATTGCTTCAACAAGCAGCAGTCCTGTCCGTGATGCCCCTGCACAGTGCATTATAGCGCATTTTATTTACTTGCTCATCTATGAGAACAAGAGACAGGGCACCCAGCTTGCTGGATGCGCTCTGCTCTGAAGTTGCTCAGATCAATGCACTCCAGCACGATGAAAATGCATCTGTGAAACAACGAGCAAATGCTGTGTGCCAGTAACGATTCACATTTCCGTGTCACCCTTCACCTCAGCTGGCCCCCGAGCACCTTACGCAGAACACACGACAGAGCTGAGAGGAAGCTGCGCTCAGAGCTTCGGCGGTAGTCGACACGCAGGGAACAAGGTCCACGGGGGAACCACGTTGGTAGACACGACCGCCGTGTAACAAACTGTGCTATAGCCGTCCTCAAGCCATGAGAGGTGTATCCAGAGCACCCACAAGCACTGTACTTCACTTGAAATGATAAAGCCGGTTGGGCTAGAAAGCTATTTTGCAGGGCTCCAAGAAGTCTAGATCTTTCCTATGTGAGAAACGATCCATAAAGCCATCCCTATTGACAAATAACATGATATTTGCACTATTAAAGGAATAAAACTATTCCTTCTCTTTTATGCTAAAGATCTGAATATTAGAAGCATATGCCAAACACACTGTGTCAGCAGAATGCCCGGCCAGCATCCTTCCAGGCAGCACAAGCCTTCTCCCACGTGATAAGAACGTTAGACAGCTTAAGAACAGGAAATGCCACCCTGGGACGACACATCCCTTCATCATTGTTTATTTTAATCTTACCTTCCTGTTCTTTCTCTGTACCCCTCAATCACATCCTTCCTAGAGAAAGAAAAGGTCTGGGTATCTCTTGAATTCATTTATATTCTGCTTCAGTCTCCTCCTTCCGTAATAGATTCCATATGCTCTTAACCGTTTGTCTGAAGTCATTTTGTCTGAATTTCTCATTGTACCACTATTTCTGTGTTTTTAGATTATGTCCCCAAGATTTTAACTCTTTGGAAGAGAGAAATAAATACTTACCCACAGCAACAGATACCTTCTTTTGCAGCACTTTGGGTAACTACCATTACTGCAACTTAGGATGCTCTCTTTTTCCTTCGGGGGAAACACCTCCTCAGTTCTTTAAATTTAGTACCGAACATGTACTTTTGACATTCTTTTCTTTGTCCTTCACTGAATGTTCAGTAAAATGTACTCGAGTGCCCATGATCAGAGCGCCGCATTACTGACTAGTTAAACAAGGACTGCAAAGAACTTCCAGTGCAAAGGTAAGGCATACTACCTGGAACACTGCTTCATCTTCTTCTCATTAAAACACACCTTTTTCATGCAAGACTATGTGACCCACCAAGTCAAATGGAACAACGATGTGTTAGAGTCACTCAGACATGGAGATGAGCCAGTAAAAGAGTTCAAAGATGCTTTTAGTAAGCAGCTACAAGGTGACAATGTAGGACATTCTGTGGAAAACATTTTAGGACTTCAGAGAAGCACAACTGGAATATCAAACAGTGGCATCAGAGTTGGCTATAATATCCATTCAGCAAATTATGGCAAATGCTCCACTAACATGTAAAGACAAACAGAAATATGAGCTACCTCCTCAGTCCAAGAAACATCACTCACCATGAGCAGCTAAAGAATATCGCTGCCTTAGTCTGCCCTTTCTTTCCTTTAGAAAACCCATCTGAGTGAAAGAGAAAACTGCACGGAAGCCCCAGCCCTCAACATGCTGCGCTTGCTTTCAGGCCCCTGCGGATGCGCCTTTCTGGCACCTTTGCACCCCTGCCACTTCCCTGCGACTTGAAAAGGGCTGAGGTGAGGAAAAGGGGGATCTTATTACCGTGTCTTACCATCTTCACAGAGGTCTCCCGCCACCCCGGGCGGGCAGCGGCAAGCGCCTGTCACCGGATCACACGTGCCTCCGTTCTCGCAGCGGCAGGCGAAGCTGCAGTTCCTCCCGAACGTGCCTTCCGGGCAGGCTGCGAGGAGAGAAACAGGCAGACGCCCACGGGCTGCTGCAGCCCTGCAGAAGAGCCTGGTGCTGCCTTCCAGACTTCCAGGCTGTCTGCTACAGAGCCTCTGCTTCAGGCTATCCCAAAACAGGTACAAGAACAGATTACAGCTTTTGAACAGGAGATGAATTCAGCTTTTTTGACAGTAAGCGTTTTGCTGTGCTTGGACAAAAGAGCAAAGACATAATGAATCGACTGGGGAAGCCAGATTTTCATAGCTTCAATTCCTTACTAAGACTGTAGATAGCAACCTCATAGCAGACTTTATTTGGGTCAGAAAAGCGAGTGAATTCTTTCTTAAGCACAAGCAGGCTAAAGGGAAAAGCATTCTTCCACTTAAGGCAGAAGTTCAGCTGGGAGGAGGAATTAAAAGGATTCTCATTAGTATCTTGAGCATTTTCTTAGTCTCAAAGAATGCAACATGTCTAAGACACTGTCGATAGGTTTATATGCAGTTTGAGTGCTAAGCTCAGATTCAATGCCAGGTACGTACACTTGCAGGTTTGAACTGCGGACTAAAATGCCTTGGGATCTATTTGGGAATGAGAAGGGGGAAACTTTACTGGGGATTTTGCCTGGTGACTAATAGCCAGGCTTTGCCAGGATAAACACGGCAAATAAAGGCAACTGGACTGACAAGAAAGGTAAGGGGCGTTAGTCCTGTTTTTGGCCAACTGGGGTTTTGTGCACTCTTCCTTCTCCTCACTTTTGACTGACTTTCGGAAAGAACAGCCGACAGCCAACAAACCACCCAGCGCTCTCCTCCTGCTCCTCTCCGGGGTTACTCACTCTGGTTGCATACGATGCCACTCCAGCCCTCCGGACAGTCACAGCCAGTCTGATCCTCGTTGCACGTGCCACCGTTTCTACAGTCCTCGCAGCTCAGGCTGCAGTCGTGGCCAAACGTGTGCTCCAGGCAGACTGCAACAAGAGAAGCTGAGCACAGGAAGGCTTTTCCTCGAGAGTCTGGGCAGATAAAGCCCCCATGCTCGGTCTGCAGCAAAGGTAAATGTATCTGCATTATAACACAGGTTCTGTGTGCATAGAAAAGGTACGTGACAAATGTTGTGGGTATGCTCACCACATGCAAATGTTGTGGGTATGCTCACCACATGTTCACCACATACCAACACGTGTGGTTAATTCTAAAGACTTCAAAGTAAAAGTATGCCATGTAGCAGTGCTGCAAAATGCCCACCAAATTTTTCTGAAAGTGTGTGCTCTCCTCTTGCTTCCATCTCTTCCTCCTCCTCTTCATAATCCTCATTAAACAGCTGGGTAAATTCATCTCTCAGGATTGCAACATGAGGGATTGGGCGGATAACGGGGCGCCGACCATCCAGGGCTTCCACGGGGACTTCTAGAGCTGGGGAAGCAGTCAAAGGGGGGGAAGTGAGAAGAGGTCACCTAAGAGGTGACTAGTGGACAGAATCTCTGTAATGAGAAAGGAAAACCAGAGAGGATATCTCTACGGGGCTGGCGCATCTGATTTAGAATGCATTGCTCCGCTGATCTCTCTCTATATTCCTTGACGCTGCTAAAATGTGTTCCTTTCTTTCACTCCAACTTTGGCAACTTGTTTGCCTGTTTTGACTAGAATGTGGCATGGGCCGGCCAAATGACTTAAAAATTGTCTGAGTCTTTGATCTTAGCCTTGACAAACGGATCTGACTCCTCAGGTAACTGAGATGGCCACTCATTCTAACCACCTTGTCCATGTGGTTTTTCTGACCAGTGCCACTTAGCGTCCTTGAGATTTCAGAAATTACCTTTTTCTTGAAAATTAAACAAGAATGCCCATCTAACAAGGTTAGGCAATGCATTTCAGGTTGCTTCTCCTTTTGGAGAGAGTTTTTATCAGCTATAAAGTATGCAGGTGGAGCAGGCTTCCTTCCTTTGCAGGGTAGGAAAGAGTTAAAAGTCCCCCAATCAAGCTAAGCACAAACCCACTTGGGAACCGCAAGGCGCTGATGGGGCAGCCTATAAAAGCCAGCAGGCCAGAAGGGGGTCAGGCACTCTGCCAGAGTGGGGGCATGAAATGCTGCTCTTTTGGGTCCAGACTTTAAAAGGCCTTTCCAAAAATGGGAACCCTGGCAATGCTGCTACGTCTGGGGTCATTAGAAGATAACTGGCTGTTGGCTACCCTACTAAGTGAGTGAGTTGGAAAACAGTGTGCTTGGTGGTGGGATAAAGAGGGTCCTGTGGAAAAAAAAATCATTTCTTACAAGGAAAAGCTGTAAAGGGTAGTGGCTGTGGAAAGTGTTCTGATTCTCTGGTTAATTTGGGGCCATCACTGCTCACTGTAGATTATTTTAATTGCTGCTGTGCCAAAATCCCCTAGGCTTCTTTGAAAAGCTCTGTGAAACATTGCTGAACTAGGAATGGTCCTGTTAGAGGAAAGCTTTCCACTGGTGGTGTGAGTCATTTCAGCTATTCATGTTAATAAGTGCTGTGAAAAGATGGAAAAGGCTCTGTGCAGGGCTGATGAGTCCAGCATAAGCCAGTTCTGGCTCCTCTGTGCTTTCTCTGGAGTCCGTGCAGTGAAGAGCTTGCAGGTGAAGAACAGGGAAGAGAAAAAGCAAGCAGGCAACCTAATGGTTTACCTGTGTGGTAACACAGAAGTTCCACTTACAAATGCAGCTCCTTCGGTCTTCATCCAGTTTGTATCCAATCTGGCAGCCACACTGGAAAGACCCTATCTGGTTCTGACATGTGTGTTCACATCCACCATTATTTGAAGAACACTCGTCCACATCTAAAAGAAAGTGATATCTCTGTGTAATGGAAGAATGTCCTCTGTACAAGGCAGAGGCTCCAGGTGTGTATGTCTACAGATGAGTAAGCATTTGGGCTAGAAGTAGTAAGACTTCTTTCTTCCAAACAGATGTGAATTTTGTGTTGAGGGAATTAGCCAGGTGTGAATTCTGTTCTCGCCATGCCTCAGCATAGCTCTGCTTGTGCTGCTGAGGTACTTGCCTGATCTGTAGGCTGATGGCATCCTCTCTGGGTATGTGAAGGCATTTGACTCTAGAAACTGAGTTGAGACTATGCAGGTGATTCAGGGAGCTGCAAACTTCAAAATACCGTGGACTAAGAGTCAGCCCGCACCTGCCGCTAATGGTGTAGAAGCAGGTGGATGAACTTGATTTTTCACCTTTTGTGCAATGCTATTGGAGAGCTTTGCTAGTGAGAACAAGTCATTAGAAGGAAATAAAAGCCCCAAATCTTTCCTATTAAGAAAGCTAATCAACAGAAGGCTGATAGGAAAGCTGACATGAGCTGGGAGAAACCAGAAGAAATACCCAGCTGTTTACAGCCAGGAGGGAAAACTTAACATCCTCTTTCTTTAGAGCTTGCATTAGTCACTACCTGTCTACTTGTATTTTATACAGACATTTATATTTGTCTATACCTCTTCAGTGGTGCAAATTACTGGCAATACTGGCCTCTGACATTCAACAGAAAAGTAGTTCTGTGATTTGCTAATGGAGACAGGCTGGACACCTGGACTAACCCACTCTGAGACATCCTGATTTGGATTCATGTGGTGGTTAAAAGCCCTGTTAATACTCTTCAGTTGTATTGGGCTAATGTGTGGGTTAGAACAGCTGAGCTGTCTTAACACTTATCAAACTTGGGAGATCTACAAAATATGGAAGAACAGGATTAGAGGAACTTGGGCTGTCTCTGTCCCTCGCACGGTGCTGCAAAGCTGAGGATTGCGGTGTTCCCATTTTACTTGAGGAGTTCAGCTAGATGTTTCCGCTTACCATCACACCCACAACCATCTGCGTTGAGCCTGTATCCAGCATAGCAAGTGCACTCATAGCCTCCGGGATAGTTGTAACAATCCTGCTGACAACAGGAGTGAGAACCGCTGTCGCATTCATTGACATCTAGGTAAAAAACAAAGGGCACTGGATGTTAACACCCACCTAGCTCTGCAGTAGTGCTGGTATTTGTTAAACTTGCTTTGTAACTAGCTCTGGAAAGTCCTTCCTAGTCTGACTCTTTCAAATGCAGCCTGCGAGGCACTAATCACAAATCTGAGATTTTGTGGCTAAATTGGCTTTGTCAGCTTGGGGTGGGGCGAAAGCAATGAAAAAGCTTTCAAACAGGCAGTTTCACCTCCCTTACCCCCTTTGCGCTGAGCTAGTATTCTTATGTAGGTCCCCCAGAGCATTCGCTCCGACCGAGGGACCTACGTAATCCTGAGAAAGCAGAGTGCACCTACGGCTTTAAATTCTGAGCCCTTTATCTTTGACTCAATCTGCTCACCACTAAGCAGAATCAGCACAGTGCCTGCGTACTAGGAGGGCTTGTAAAGCAGCCCACGACACCACCAAACAAGCCCGGGCTGAGGAGGCCTCTGGCAGGGAAAGGCAGACAGCAGGACTATGGGGCTACAGGAAACTTACTGCGTGTTGCAGTAAGCAAAGGCATAATGTTATTTTAGAGTGAACTTCAGTTCAGGTCCTGGTCTCTGTTGCTCCTGTATTGTGATGGGCTGTGGAGGCAGCTCCCGCTGCTTCCTCAGAACCAGCGAGGAAAGCGGACCGCATGGCTTTCGCTTTCCTCTTATTTGACAGAGGAAACGGCCCCAGCTTTGCATAAGCAAATGCCGGTGCCTCCGGCAGCCTGCTCAGCGGTGTATCTGTTCCTAACAGGCGTCCTGGGGAGATGTGCTCCCTGGAAACTGCAGAAGGAAGGTGGTACTGAGCAAAGAATTACTTCCTGAGTCACTGACCACTACATGGAAATACGTAAGTACTGCTACGAATCTTACCCCTCACTCTTACCCCTTGTCAGCAACTTCCTACTTGCTGGCTCGTAGAAGAGGAGTCTTTCGGTAGGAGCACCTCAGTACAGGGTTTGAGGCACAGACCCTCTGACTAACTGGCAGGTGTAGGGCACCAGGATTTCCTCCAGTTTGGGACTATCTGAAGGACCAAATCATCCACCCAGCCTTGCTGCATATGTCTGCCCCACAGCTCCCATCATGACCATATGAGCAAGCCACAGCCCGGACACGGATGCAGGACATGTCTGGCCAGTGAGCACTACAGCGAGCTTCTGACCAGGTTAGCTGCTGCAAGAGACTTGCTCCTGCAATATAAAGTGCATACATGACAGTGTTTACAGAGTTCAAGGCTCATTTCACTCTTATCCTTTCCGTTCATACATATATAACCAGATGGGGCTGAATTACCCCTTGCTTGCAGCTAGTGACTCATCCACATCACTCATTTACTCATTAATTACCCTGCTGCTCCCTTTGAGATAACAGGCAAGATGGTACATCTTAGGCATCATCCTGTCTAGATGCAGGTTTATAGGTATCTGAGATGCAAGTCTCTACATCTGCCAACACCTTAGCTCAGTTTTAGCAGGGAAAACTGATTAAATCTGTGATCAACGCTACCTGTCCAAGCAGGTTGTGAGCAGAGGTTTTAGGCCTGCTCAGAGCAGTGCAATATCTCATATCCTTTTACTTTACATCTGTTTCTGTCCTTGTTAATCTGTAGGTGGTCTATATATACATAGCAGCTAGCACACAGGGATCCTCCTCATAACTTCAACTGTCTTTGTAAAAACAAGAAATGTAGCTTTTCCCTTTCCTTACCAGTACATGTCTTCTGGTCGTCTTCGAGCTGGTAGCCAAAGTTACAGGTGCAGGCTGGGCCGGAGCTGGTGTGATGGCAGGCATGGGAGCAGCCACCATTATTGGTTTCACAGCTGTTCACAATCTCCATTTCTATCCCTGGAAAAGGCACACTGGTTAGGCTCCCGTGGGGTTTGCTGCGCTGCTGGACCCCCGTGCCTGGGCCGGGCTCGCCTTCCCTGCGCGCTGTGCTCCGGCGGGCACCCGCACGCGGGTTCCCAGCGAAGCTCCCCGCATGTGCCTTTCTGAGCACGCAGCCCTGCTGAGGAAAGGAATGATTTACAGCGGGGAAAGGACGAAAATAGTTTTGCAGAGGCCACTGCTGGGTTATGAAGTGATGTATAAAAATAAACCAGTGGATCCCAGGCAACACCACATGCAGCCTTCCAGGGACAGACTTGTGGAGCAGGCTCTGGACAGTCCGACACGAGCCAGACAGCAGGCAGACAAAACCGCTTCCCTTGCTGATTCCTGACAAGCTGTGGCATGTACTGCCAGCCAAAAGCTGGCTTGACCTTCTAGGTTCAGAGCTGTTCTGATGCCAGCTAGAACTGGAAGCAGCAGAATCGTTAACTACAGAAACATCCAGATGCCTACAGCTAGGAGAGTTAGTTACTGACATGTCAAATGTGAGACGCTAACATCAACAGCAGCCATATATCTTCCGAGTTTGGCAAAGGTTATGTAAACTTTAGTTAATTAAGCTCCTTTAAACTAAAAGGAACTTGTACCATGGAGCTTCGACTCAGGCCTGAAACTCAGAAAAACAGCTTCTGCCTGCAAGAACTTTTGGGGGATTTTAGTACCTTCAAACCCAAGGAGGGTGAGAGAAGGGGCGCTTGATGCTCCCAGATGCAGCTCGGCAGGTCAAAAACAAAAGCTGTGCCATGGTGGAAAGTTATCTTCCAGATTTCACAATACGAATAYATTCCCTCCTCCATCTTTCCCCTTTGTTACTAGTGCGAGATCAGCCAGTGTTTTGCATAAAAGAAACGTGCTAAAAGGGGTGTGGAGGAACGCCATACAAAAAGGCTACTTAATTCTAACGCTGGCACTAAAGCAGAGCTGTTGCCAATGGTTATGGCAATGAGTTACAATCCTTTCCCTTCTGGAGGAGCTGTCGGAACATGAGGCTTGTACTTCCACCATCCCTGCTGTCGCAGGTGACGCTCCAGGGCTAGCAGCTCCTGCCCTGGAAAACCAAGACCTGAGGGGCAATAAAACTGCTCAGCCTTTTAAGTTACCTGTGGGCCAGTTAGCTGAAGGGTAATGTCCCCTGCTGGGACAGTCACGGTGCCAGGTGAGGAGGTAGCTGGGAGGATTTACTAGGAATAGACTTGGCTCCCTCACCCAATATCCTGTAAGCCCAGCTGGCTCCCTTGCGTCTCCACCCAACAACAGAAGGGAAATGTGCACCCGCACATGAAAGCGATAAGCCACGGGATTTCTCACAGAACTTGCAGTGTGAAATAAACCCTGCTGCTAGGAAGAAAGGGGTGTGTGATGCTTAGGCTCTTAAATAGCATGTCCTCTGTCCAGTCTTTCACATTGCTCATTTCGATGCTTTTTAAGGCCAGTTTGCAGTCTGTGAAGCCTTACTCTCCTATTTCTCCGAAAAGCACCATGCCCCTGGCACGCTCCTAGGGAGAGCTGCAGGGCGGGAACGCTGCTGCTTGCGGTACCACTAATTACTAACACTGGGAGTGCCACGGTGGCTCCCACCTCTGTAACGGTTGATAGCGGTAAGTGCCGATAGCTTCACTTGGGACTATCCCTGCTGACGTGTATTAGCCGAACAAAGAGGTTGTGTGGAGGATCTGGCTAATAAGCCAGATGTAAGACTGTTTATTTCCTTTCCTGATGGGAATAGATGCGATTGCACCATTAGCTCAATTCCTTCAGTTACAGATCTGCAGCTGACTGAATTCATCCAAAGAAGTCCCCAAGAGCAGAACTTGGCCTACTGCTTTCATATGTTTCCAAATAATTTGCTGTAAGCACCGAAAGTAGCTTCATGGCATCTTTCAAGATCAGACAAAAGTTTTTATCCTTGGTAGGAGAATAAACAGCTCCAAACCTGCTTGTGAAATTACCCATAAAGATTGTGCAACTCTAATGCAGCAATTCACAGAAGATAGTGCCTAAACACTTGCCAGCTGCAGGCATCACCTGACTGTCTCCTTTCCTTTCTTTCAGATACAGAAGCAAAACCACCTCCCCTCCCGCCCGGCGCATGAGGTCTGCCTATGGTGCTCGGTACTCACGGTAGCACTGTTTGCCGTCTGCCCCCAGCTCGTAGCCTGGGTTGCAGGTACACTTGAAGGAGCCACGAGTGTTGAGACACTGATGTGCGCACATGGCTAGTCCCGTCAGACATTCATTCACATCTAAAAGAAACGGAGAATTAATAAGAAAACCAGGTTGTGCTGCAAATTCTTTCAAAGCAGCAATTGTTACTATACATCTTTCTTCAAGTTTTTCACCAGTTTCTTGCACCCTAACTTCATTGGTGCCGGGACTGTACTTGCTCACTAACAAAGAAACAAAGTTAGAAGTTCAGAATTATAAAGCTTCTGGAAAATCTGATCACATGAAACTCCAAGTTTTGTTCCAGATAACTCAAGCAGGCTCTTGGACAGATTTTCATAAATCAACTGAATGTTTTCATGCTGCCTTTCCAGTAAGACAGGCATCACTGTTAAATTCATAAATTCTTACATTTACTAAGATCGAGCACTACTTTACGGAAGGAGAAATAGCTGCTTTTCCTCAGGGATGCTTTGCTGCGGGGAACTTGCCTTCGCAGGCCTTATTGTCAGCTGCCAGTCTGTAACCGGGGTGGCATTCGCAATGTGCTGTTCCGCGACGACTGTGGCACCGGTGCATGCAGCCTCCGTTCCTGTCGGCACACGGGTTCCTCACTAGAGATTGAAGTGGAAGAGACAGCCTTATTTCATGCTATTCCCATCTCTTATTGGCATTTTACTGAAGGGAGAACAAACATCAAGCAGTTATGGAAAGTTAAAAAATTGCAGTCCATTCTCCAGTATGACATAACTCTGCTACTGTTCTCTGTACAAAGCAGCTTAGATGTTAGTCTTGGATGTCAGTCTTCATGAATCTTGAGCTCTTAAGAACCTCATGCTGCTGGTGGGGGGAAAAAAATCCCACAAAGTTCAGATATGGTTGCTGCACTGCTGCTTCCTCAGATTCCTACAGCCATACACCATAATCCTCCAGCCAACTGAGCACTGGAAAAGATTGAATGTGGCAATATGCTACGGAAGAGGGTAAAACTATTACTGATACCATGGGGCTGTGCAATGGCTGTGAATTTACTAGGTGAAAATGCACAAATGATCCTAAAAAAAAACAATTAAGGGAATTTATTTCTTTTTTAAATTGTAAACAGCAGCACAGATTACATGTATTCCCTGCTCAAAGACCTCCTGGCCAAGAACCTTTCCTGTGAGTGCCGTAAGTGCCAACTACTAGATCACTTTGTAACTGAGATGACCCAAAGGTACTTCTGCAGCTGGTCTCCTCTGGCAGCCATTGAACAGGTCACAGGCATACTGTATGGCGTGTTAGGAAGTGAAAAAGAACCACTTTTTCTAGCTGAAAGCGCAGGAATATGTATTATACATAAAATAGTATAATATACTAATAAATATATATAATAAATACAGTAATTAAGTCAGGACATCAGTGATTGGCATGCATAGGAGCAGCTTTAATTCATCTGAATATTCAGATTTCTGGTATAATGCTCCATGCAGGCAGAAGGAGGCACATGGTGTCAGATCCTGGAAAAGTAAGGGCATAAGCTGAGTAAAACCTTTCCGAGAGAAGCCTGGCATGGGGCATGTCCCTCCTCAGAGATTATGGAGCAAGTACCAGGCGAATTCATTTCAGGTGCTTCTAGCAGGAGGTCTGCCAATTTCTGACCTGCTCCAGGATGTAGACAGATGCTACAAAACCATACCGACTGCTGAATTTTTAACATCCCAGATGTTCCTTTTCCCTTAGCAACTTCACAGCAAAAGACTTCCCTCCTTTCTCCTCTTGAATGCCAACCGCTATGAATGAGAAGATTAAACTTCTGCTCTTTCAGCCCCTCTCCCCCCCGCAGCAGGGAGCAGGTCAGCCAGAAAGCTGTCTGCAAGCAGAGGGAGAAGATCCCGTTCCACTGAGACATGCTGATGTTCCTTTACTTTCTCAGAAGCGTATGCCCTGATAAAAATTTCATTTTTCTTGGCTGGGCTCCCTCTGCTCTTCCTTGACTTTCAAAATAAGCTGCAGAGTATGTCCCTGACGTTGTGACATGCAGAACTGGCACCAGTTTTTACTAGAGAAACACCCCAGCCTGACTGGCTTGACATCTGAGCATGCAAGCACAGAGCACCCAGTTTTTGGTCTTAACACTATTATTAACCACTTAATTCTTTCTCTCCTCTTCAGAGAAGACAGGACCTAGGTTCTGGAACTGGCATGGGCCACGATTACCTCTGAAATGCTCTAATTGTTGGAATGTAGCAAGAAAAAAGTTAGGGGCTTATCCCACCTCGTTAACAGCAGGCAGCGCAGCTCCCGCAGTATTTCACCCGGACACTGCAAGCAGACTGCTCCCTCCGCCCCCAGCTCCCGCTTGCCCTGCTGGAGAAAGGCCAGAACGGTGCTCTGGATTCCCAGCTCCCTACGGGTGCTCCAAGACTCACGGGTGCAGTGCTTGCCGTCCTCCCTCAGCTGGAAGTTGGGCCGGCACCGGCACCGATGCTGCGTCAGCGTCACCTGCACGCAGTCGTGTTCGCAGCCCCCGTTGCTCACAGAGCAAGTGCTCACAGCTGCGAGGCAAAGACAAAACATTCATCAGGGAAACACAGCCACTCGAACGAGCATTTCCAAAGGACCAGGGCAAATCACGTGCATTTACACACACTTACAAAGAGATCACTGCTAACGGCAATCTTAAATGGGGCCTACGCAACCGGCGCTAGAAAGAAATTCATGGTAAATCTTTAAACTGTGATGAATAAAAGTGAGCTGTTATTGCAAAAATCGCTTCTGTTTGCAGTGTACAAGAGAGGCTGCTTTGTAGTGTGCTAGAAAACACCTTGGGGGGCCCCCCCCCCCCCCCCCCCCCCCCCCAAAAAAAACGGCGACCTGCTCGCCAGCGCCAGGTAGCAGCTTGAAATCGCTCTTCTCTCCAAAAAGAGTTCCCATGCAGCTTCCAGCAGCTCTCGGCAGGACAGGCCAGGATGCCGCTGGCTTGGGTTACGTAACCCAGTTAAATTCAGAAACACCATGGGAGGGAAGCTAACAAAGGCACGTTTTTGTAATAAATATTACTCTTCCCCTGACGGGTGCCAGAGGCAGAAGGCAGAGTTTTGCTTGTTCACTCACTGCTTGTTTTTTGCTGAGATTCTTGTAATTTTGTTCAAATATAAGTCACTGCAGATGCAACGGCGCTGCCAGTTCAGCTTAATGATTACTGCTCAGAGAGAACGGCACCGGGGGTGTATTCGGACTTTCTTGTAATGGGAAAAGTAAATTTCTGGCTTCAAGCCATGTAAAAACACCCTCGTTGCACGTGGCTAGGCCAAGCAGGTACCATCAGTTCTTCTCGGACCACCAAAGGACATGTGTTTTAAGGTACATTCTGCCTCGCCACGCTTAGGGCTGGTATGACAACTTAATTCAGGGCGTTGAGCAAGGGCTTTCCACGCAAAAATTAACAGGCACGTGCAGTCGGTCCCGCTGATGCTCTAAGCCACAGAGCCATCGAGCTGCGTTCGCAGAGCGAGATGCTGGCAGCAGATGCGGCTTTGGAGCGAGCCCAGGCAGACGGGGACTCGAGAGCCCTGAGCCACGTTCCTGGCTGCGCCACGGCCTTTCTGCGCGGCCCTGTGCAAGTCGCTTGCTTAGGCCCTTCCTGCCCAAACGCTGCTAAACAAGCAGAAAACAGAAGGTTTTTTTTGCCTGGGCTACAACTGAAAACAGATCTTATGACCAAGGATGAGGACTACCTCATCTTTAAAAGCTGAGTTTTTTACTACAATTAACTATCCTTAAAAAGTGGTCTCCTTTTCTGTTCCTATAACCTGGGATTTCTCTGCAAAGCAGGCAACAGAGGTGTGAAGTCTTGCTGGAAATGTGTGCGCCTTGCAACCTGCAAGCGGCAGAGCTTGCTGCCTTATCTTGTATTAGGCGGCAGCTACCCAGGAGCATTTTTTGTTATATCCAGGAGAAATTTGAGCCAGAAAATGAAACGGAAGCAATTTCTGGCCAGGGAGTCACAAACTCTAACAGAGAAGCTATCTTAGGGCAAATACATGCTTCCAAGTTGTTGCAAATCTCCTCCTGGACTACACCGTCCCTCCTGCGGCAGCCTTTAATGGGTGAGCACCTCAGGCAGAGACCGCTCCGAAGGGCAGCGTCCCTTACCGGAACTGAGAAGAGGGCTTTAAAGCCTGTTCTCCCTCTCAGAAGACACGAACGCGCGTGAAACGACACGCCGCACATCCACGCTGCGCGGGTGCGACCCGGCCCAAACCCCGCCAGGGCCCGGAAGGGAAACACGGACGTAGTTCCCACAAACAGAGCGGGATGACAAGCTGTGGCCTCAAATATTCCTGACCTATTCTTCAAGCTGGAGACGAGACTAATGTGCTGCCTATGAGCAATCTGTAAGGAAGCTAAAAATATCTCTAACGGAAAACATCTTCCTACAGCCTAACACTTCGCAGGTAATCACAGTTCTCCCAGCAAGCTCACGAGCTTTGCTAACCAGGCGAGCCTGGAAAGCCCACGCTCATAAAAGCCTCCCGTTTCAACGAGGCCCCTGAATCCCAAGAAAGCCGTGCTCTGTAAAGCCGGTGCCCTGCAGCGCAGCCGAGCCGGCGGGGCTCCTCCGCGCTCAGCCTGCGCCCGCGCCCGCAGCAGGTCCGCGGGCCGGGACCGCTCGGCCGGGACCGCTTCGGACCCTCTGCCCCTACGGAGGCCAGCGGTTTCCCAGCTTTCACGGCTGAGGTCGGGGAACGAGTAGGGCACGTGGCGCAGGAGACGCGGAGCAGAGCTGCGACGTCCCGGCTGGACGGAAGGCGCCGGCCGCCCATCGAGCCCATCCCCCGCCGGGAAGCGGTGCGCCGCGGTCTCGGGGTCTCCGGCCGGTCGGGACCCCCGCGGCAGCAAGCGGAGCTTGTATCTGCCAGTTACTTCCAGACGGAAGGACTGGCTCCTCCAAAACAGGCGATAAGCAGGCGGAACAAGGGCCAAAAAGTACCTCCAGAACAAAACAGACAGCTGACAGATTAACTGAGATGTCAGGCTCCGGCTTTTACTACTTTTTGGTCAAGGGCATTCAGCTTTTAATCTGGGCTATCAAAAAATCACCTCTGAGCTTGGACTCAGATAGCAGGAAGGCAGCTCTCTCAGGCTTGCTCAGTGCCTTTCATTTACCTGCCTAATTGTTTCTTCTGTACCTTAGAGCCAACTGTATAATTTAAAGAGCGTTTTCTATAGATAAAGTACTGAAAGTAATGTGATTAAGCCTCTCTTACTCATATATGAGCGAAAACCAAATATTCTTCACAGCAGCTACGTCAACATTTGGCACAGTGTACAGAAGAAAAGGAACAACAATATACCCATTTTTTTGCTGCAAACAACTCCTCTGGAGGGGAAAAAACCAAAAAAGCAAAAAACACCCCGCGTTGATTCAGAGCTCAGGAGTTCTCGGGTTCAGAAGATTTGAACCAAGTTCCCTCCGTATGCCGCTAATTAGCCAAACACCCTTTTGGGGAACGAAGGCGGCTTGACGGGCTCCAGGCGCTGCCACGTGCGGCGCGCAGCTGCAGCGAGAGCTATCAGCTTGCGTTGGTTTTGCTGACACCGTCTCCATCAATCTCTTTGGAAGGAAACAACAGAAGTTCTGACACTACTGAAAAGCTGTAAACCAGAGTTGCATTACTTGAGCTTTAGCAGAGATGGGTGGTCAGTTAAGATACCCTGATAATATTAAAGCGTTCAGTAACATATATTCAAAACCATCCATAACTAATATTGGTTGAACTTCTTCGGGGGTTTTATTTACTTATTTTAAAACAGTAAAACAATGCAAAAGCCAGCCACAACATTCCTTCATATGGGAAAAATACTGGGCCAGCGTTTAACCAACGCATCTTACATCTGAAAAAAACCTCCCAGTACGGTTATTCACACGAATCTGCAGTTTAAATGACTGTCCTCCTCCTGTACCTCTAAAAGACAAGTTTTTTAAAGTGGAAAAATCTGAAGTCCGAGTTCTCCTCAGCACAGTTCAAGCACACGGAGGAAGCGGAAAGAAATCCTTCCAGGCTGACTACAGCAGGCTGCCCAAGAGCCCGTCGGAGCGGCTTATTCCTACAGCTAACGGGGTCAGGCTTCCCCTCGGCGCCGCTCAGCCGCCCCGCGGCTCCGCAGGCCTCCCCAGGTAGCCGGGTAATCAGGGGCTTCTGCAACGGCAAAACCTTCTCCTTAAGGGACAGGGAACTTTGAGCGCCTCCGCCTCTGGCAGATGGCAACGCTCGGCCATCACGAGCCACCTGCCTTGGGTACGAGCAGCTACTGAAAAGCCGCGCGTGGCTGTTCCAGCGAGTTCTCCTCGTCTGCGGCCTTCAAGGGCAACCGAGCCAGCACGGCTCACGGCGGCGCTCGACGAAAGCAGCCTGTGGATCGCTGAGAGGAGGCAAGAGGTGCGGCACTGAGACTGCAACGGTCTCGCAGAGCGCTTCCTCTCCTCTGGTGCTTTTTTAATCTCCCCAAAGTATAGCTTATTTGTTGGCAAATTTTCTTTTAAAACTAATGACCCCGCGTGAGCCTCATAATCCTGCAATTGCACGTGCCGGCTGAGGCCCCCGCGTCCTGCCCGTCTCTGCCACGGGGGCAACCGTTGCCCCACACCGCCAGCAGCAACAGGAACCAGAAGTCCTCCTCCGCCGAGAGCCTTGTGTCCAGGGAGAAAGCAGCCGGCACCGCCGGCTCCGCAGCACTCGCACGCTTACGGCACGCACGTGACGAAGAGAGCAAAGCAGCGACATCCCGCAGCCCTCAGTGCAGAGCCACGCACGCTGCACCGACCGGCAGCGGTGCTCACGAAGCACATACGTACGTTTTACCAAGATACGGGCTAATTCGCTTTAAGAATCAGGAATAATGAGACAGAGCCAACGAAACTTGCCTTAAAATTGCTTTGGGTGTCCTTCCATCCAAGCGAGGGCCTTCTAACTCCGGGTCTCCTTAGCTGGCTTCTCCCGGAGTAACAGCCAGTAGACCTCGCTGCTGGCCTTGTTTTAATTAGTGCTTTTCTTTTTTTCTGTTTACAGAACCTCTCCAAAAATACTTCCATTCCCAGATGCTTTTCCTAGCCTAACTTTTCTGCGACAACACTGCCAAATCCAGCGTCATCCTGTACATCACATGGGTTTTTGTAACTGAAGTTCAGACAGATTTTCCACAGACGATAGTTCGTCGTCTGCAAGGCAGACGTTACTTCTAGCCCCTCTGGTCTAAAGGGAACGCAGCGCTGCTGAAAGACGCCAGATCCTAGAATCTGATCTCGGGCCCACAAACAGATAAAAAGAATGGACAACGCTACTACTGTTTCCGCGGGGGAAGCCGGTCCGCGAAGCAGCAGCCTAACACGAGAGCAGATCTAACAGTCGAGCAAACGGAGCTCCGCACCCCCTCGCCGGCTGCCGTGAACCCAGACCAGCCGAACTCGCCCCCCCGTCACACCGCGATGTCCCTGGGAACGAGCGGGAGCTGGGAGCAGCGCGCCCTTCCCAACCGAGACGCGCTGGTCTCCGTCAGCGACCTGAGGTTGTCCCCCTCCACCTCTTCCCAGACTTCCCCAAACCCTATTGAAGCAGCCGGTTCAGCAGAAGCCGAAGGTGGACGGATGCCTAGCTGCTTCGTGAACCTGGAGCTTAATCCACGCTTAACCACACTGAGAGTAATACTTGACTCAGTCTGACTCAGACTCCTCCACGCCAGTGTCTCCCCTTTCCTGTCCGTATCATCTTTCTTCCAGATCCAAGCAACTGGCCATCAGAAGCAGTGAGCTAATTCTTCAAAAATACACGTAATCAGATACGACCAGAATGCAGCACGAAATTCACTTTCTGCGGCTTCACACAAAACCATCGGTTCTAAGAAACATCTACGAGTAACATGCCACCGGACAAAGAAATGGTCAAATTTGCTAAAATGTGTAGGTTGTCTGTATAATACATGCAAATGAAAAATAAATCTCTAAGAAAGACATACATATATACAACTACCCTTCTGAGCACGCAGTTTAAGCATGCACAAACCTTTATGGCACAGTCCTTCTGTTCACTGCATAAATCACTGCTCTATTTGCGCTTTCTTCATTTGAAACACTCTTAATATAAATAGGGATACGCCATGTAATCCCAAACTGATTTATTCTAACCTCAGACAATTTCCAGAAACATGCTGTATGTTAATTCAGACCATCTCCCTCCTCTGCAGGCCAACAAAAGCAATTGGCTCAGATGAAGTTCTTTGCTTTGGAGTGGAGTCCATCCCCCTCTGAAGGCGCGGAGAAGGACCCGAAGATGTCAGCCTCCTGACCATGTGGTTCTCATAGAGGCAGAGGTAATTTCAGGACGTCCAGTGACTCTTTTTTTGTTTCATTTCACTTCCAATAGAAATGTCTGTGTTCTTTTTTTTCCTTCCCTTCTGTGTTAAAGTCATCAGTGACTTTAAACGCTTTAAATGGCAAAATATTTCTTCCAACCCTACCAAATCGAATGGCTAATAAGCACTTTTGTGCTTAATATACGACAGCTCTTAATACTCAACTGCAATACTCTCTATAATAAATTGCTTTTAAAGGCACCTAAATAACTTTTCAAAACTTTTGCTCATTTGTCTGCGTATTGTACCTTGCTCTGTCACCTGCAACACTAAGTACAAAGGTGTTAATAACTACACGGGAGCAGAACCATCAAAAGAAGGTAGCGAAAATTTTTATCTGTTTACCAGTTCCTTAATATCTTCGAGAATAAATAAGCTTTGAATTTCCATCACAAGCTTGGTGTAGCAGCCCAGCCAAAGGGCGGGAGAGGAATCGTCGTCTTGATTCCGCCCGCGCTGGAAGCTGGGCTCCTCAGCACGTTCCGCGCCCGCGGGGCGAGGAGCCCGTCGGCCTCCCGCCGCGCAGCTCCGGAGGCAGCGTCCGCGCCAGGCAGCACTGCCGCCCCGCCGAAGCCTTCGTGGGTTTTGTGGTGACTGGAAAACATTTAAGGAATTAGTTCCACGGTTTACAGATCTTAGCTAGGAAATTCAGGCCAATACCCTCTTTCTTTCTCCAGAACGCTTCCTGGCACCGCATCACTGCTCACGGGGGTTGCCAACAGCTCCCTAAAGCTAATATCTGCGCGTGACCCCCGGCTCTAAGCTGCAAAGCTCCTCGCTGCCCTGGCTCAGGACGCCAGCAGCGACTGTCCTTGTTTCTAAGGGCAGAGCCGTGCTGGAACCGAAGGGAACAGCACATTCTCAATGTATCTAACTCTCTTTATTCCTATCTGATTCAAATTATTTAGTGGCATTTTTTTCCCTCTCTTAGCTGCATTGAATCTTACCTTTGCAGCAACGTGGAAGACATCCCACACTGAAGGGAAACACAGCGTGTATCAATTGACCTCGTCCCACAGAACCACACATGAAAAAAGGTCTCGGGGAAGTCAGTTCAGTGGCTGGGGCTTCACAGCAGTGCAGAAACGTGGTTCGGCTCCTCCTGCTCCAGGATCGCAAGCTCTTGCTAATTGAACCGCGAGAAAGTGTCCTTCGGCGCTTAGGCAGCACAAAGTCCGAGGTCTGCTTCCTTGCAACAGGCATTACTGGTCCAGACAAACTCATCTGCCTCTAAGCAGATCAGGGCTATGCTACAAATCTAGTTAGTGGTGCACAGCAAAACGAAGCTCTTCGCAGGTATCAACCAACGCAACAGCTACAAAGCAGCTCCTCCCCAGGCCAGTTCAGTTATCTCATTTTACCCCCAAAGCAGCTGTTGTGCCACCTTTCTATGCCCTTAACCAACCCCTGTGTCACTGAGGCGCTGCCCTGCTCCGGGAGGGCGTTCGTCCCGCGCACCCGCAACGCCGCCGCGGCGGGCAGCCTCCTTCCGCCGCTCGCTCGCGTTGCGCTGCCTCTGCTCGACTCAGGCCTCCGGCTCAACGTCCAGCCGGGAGAAAACCCTTCTCCTTCCCAGGCGGCGCTGGGAGAGACCTTCTGGAGCATGGATTTGAAGTGCGAGCGGAGGCTAACGGGGGCCTCGCGCCGCCTCCGCTGCCGCCGGCCCGGTGCCCCTCGCCGGCCGGCCTGGCACGCTCGTCACGAGCGCTGCTTTAATGGAAAACACGTGATTTCAAAGGCCAAGCCAGAGCAAAGCCGCCAGCTTCGCAGTGTAAATATTTATGCAGACTGAGCACTCAAGGAACGAACCGCTTTCAAGTACTTGCGAGAAAACACCAGCGAGAGCCCAGGTCCGAGGGCCGGGGTTGCTGGGAGAGAGCCCGGGGTGCCCCGGCCCAGCCGCCGGCACTGTGCCCACCGCACGCGGCGCCGGCGGAGCGGCAGCGGAGGCAGAGCACCACGCAGCTCCCCGGGGCCACGAGCTGAACGAATAATCCTGCCGAAAGGGGCTTTTCCTCGGCCCCCCCAGCTCCGCAAGATGAGCTGCTTCCCTAGTCTGGGGAGGCTTTTCGGAGGCGCACGCACTGTGCGTTTATGGGACTCGGATGCTGCAAACTCCCCTCGGCCGGGCTGCGGCGCGTGACCGCGGCAGCGCAGCCAGCGCCGGAGGGAAAACAGCCGCCGGGCTCGGGCGCCAAAGGAAACCGCCGTCCAGGCCCGGAGGGCGCGGAGCGAGCCGCCGGGACGCAGGCACGCACCAACCCGCGGCACGCGCTCCCGCGGGCGCCCACGGCACGGGCGCGAGCAGAGGCGGTCAGACTCCACGCCAACCGCTGCACCGCCGAGCAACCCCCGCCTCTGCGGTCCAGCCTCAGCTTTTACGGGAAAAAATGCGTTCACTTCCATCCCTCTACACAACTGATTTAAGAGGCTATTATAGAGCTATAATGAAGGCATTTATATATATCCATATATATACACACACACACACGTGCATATAAATAAAATACATGTGCACACGTATGTGTGTATATATATATAATTTCTGCCAAAGTGTAAAGGACAAAAGCCACCAGTCCTGAAGCAGAAAAGCAAGATTTTTTTTAGGTCTGCTCTGTTGTTATTTTGGAAACACTACTGGATAACCGTCTAGCGAGAGCTTTCACTCGCTCCGCCTGCGCTGCCTTCACTTCCCAGCGCGCTTTGTCGCTCACAGGGGTACGGACACTGCTGAACTAACGGCAGATCCTGCCAGCACCAGGCCCCAGAGACCTACGAAACTGCCCGAGTTACTCTCGTATTAGATCAGATTTCATGAATAGAGACCGCTCAATTTTGGCAGATGAACTCCAGCGCTGTGCACATGATGGCAGGCACTCGCTCAGAAGTTTAATGCGAAGCAGGTTTGCAGCGCTCAGAGCAAGGACCGCTAAGCAGGAAGCTCTCGCCTGCATAAAACTGACTGGCTCCCCACTAGAAATATTCTGCGTAACGTCTTCGTACCAGCAGATACGCCTGAACTACAAAACCGAAAAATGAAGCTGCAGGAACTGCAAGGAAGCCCAAACTGCACATTTGCACACTGAAGAACAGCAAACATTATGGACCCAGTAACAGAAATACGTTAAGAGAGACCACCAGGCTCCCCGGATGAAGGGGCAGGCAACCCATCACCGTCGTCTCAGCTTCCCTGCCCAGGGACGGCCGTGAGCAGGCAAGCCACGGGACGCCAGTTTGGGCACAGTGCGGCTCAGTTCCAGGTACGGGAAGGGCTGTGAAGGATCAGAGACTCTCAAGAAATCCAAAACTTTGACTTACGAATGCAGGTCCTGCCATCGGTGTGCAGGCGAAAGCCCGGCTTGCACTCACAGTAATAGGACCCGAGGGTGTTCACGCATCTGTGCTGGCAGCCCCCGTTGTGAACTTGGCACTCATCAATATCTACAAAAGAAAGGGGAAGAGGGGACACAAGTCAGAGAAGTGGGCACGACAGCATCTGAAGTCAGTATTATTTACCCTCCTCTGACTGACTCCCGACTTGAGGAAGGAGCCCACCATCTCATCACGTTTAATCACTCAAGCTGTTACAAAGTCCCAAGGACGAGCATGCAATCAGGAAAGAAATGCATCATCCTATTCGTCAGGCAGTGCAAACCCTCCGTCATCTTGTTCACTTTGCAATGGTCCCTTTTTCCCGGATGGACACATATCACCACGTTACCAGGGTGCACAGAGCAGAGACCAACTGAGAAAACTGCTGAAATATTTTCCAAGAGGCATTTGCTCAAAGACTACAGACTTATTTACTAATATTTTATACTTCCTTACTCTTACTCTGCTGAAAACAGGCTGGGCTATTACATCTGTTACTTCAACACGTACGTTAATTGTGACAGTAAACACCTAACGTTACAGACTGAAGTGAAGGAGAATGACATAAAGCAGCAAGTTTTTAACCCCTAGATGCCACGGCAGCAGACGTTCAGATTCTGCTGAGCCGACCTCGCATAAAAACTGGCTTCCCCCGAGCTTGGCAACGCACCAAAGGTGAAAACCTTCTGCTCCTCCGCAGCGACAGTCAAGTCCAGCTCGCTAATACCTGCCCCGCAAGCCTGACCTGAGCGTGCAGGTTTGCCGACTTCAGGCTGCTTTGCCCACACGTGCGGTGTCACACAAGTAACAGTTGTGCTGGCACGCACAACTACATGTCCAGCTCTGAACGTATAAAGCATTAGTGGGGTTAAACACAAGTGCGATGCGCCGTATGTCCCGCACCAACACTCCCCTTCCTCCAGTCTTCGTGGCTGAACGAAGGACTGAAGAAATGCTGTTTATACATGAGGTGTGAAATGAACCGACGTGCTTCAGGATGAAAGACTGTGTATACACTGAAATGTTTTACTATCATGTTTCTCATCCCAGCATTTCCCAAAGCACTCACTTAACAGCTTTCACACCGAACATGCCTGGAACCCGCTTCACCTGCTGCTGAAATGCAGCAAGATCTGGGATGGCCGGTGATAAACTGTGCTCAGCATTGCTATGCACCATCAAAGACAGAGAGAAAGAAAAAACACACAAGGCCTGGAGAAAGGTATCACAATGGATCAACTGTGTAATTAACAAAGATTTGTTTATAATGAGTGGATATTTAGGAACATGACCGAGCCCAGCTTGACCCCAAAATGCAAACACTCCAATAAAAGCTGTGAGAATCTTAAATGGGAACTTTCTAATCTTCTCTTCCTGGTGCCGTGTAGTTCCATGACTTTCACACCAAAACAAGCCTGGGAAAACTGAGGCAGCGGTTCCTACAAAAAGAAATCCATGTGATCGCTACGGGTTTGCATGTCCACTTCTATTGTCGAAACTAGATGCCTTCGAACAAAAGACAGTCTCTGCGCCAGAATACGCTTCTGCCAAGAGCAATCTTTCAAGAGCTGCAATGGGAACTAGCCCACGATTTCTTGGTAAAACACCCTATTATGTTTAATTATCAAAGCTCCAAAACCAGAGCGGTAGACAGTATACTGTGTTACAGAAACAGAGATTCATTCCTGTTTCACAGACCTTAAATCCTTTTAAATACCTTTAAATACTAAAGTAACATTCCAGAACTGAAAAGAAATATAAAAATCTTTGAAGCTTCAACTAAAAGGTGCTAAGACGCATGTCAAAAGCTTGTCAAAGGCAATTTCAAGTTTCAGAGACGTAAGACTCCTCCTTACGGGTGTAATTAGAAATAACAGAGATGTATGTGGATGTGCCTGTGCAGTTCCTTAATTCCTGCTATTTTTATTTCTGTGTCTGTGTGAACATATACATATATACTGCTTTTCAGACCAGAAAGGAGCAAAGCTCTTTAGTCAGGAGGAACCAGATGGCATTCACGGTAACAGCAAAAAGGCCAACCAGCAGTTCCTTTTCTGATGGAGAGAAACCTGCAGTAACTGTGTGTCTGTTAGCATTCTCACGCACTTTCTGCACTTTCTGAGCACGCACGCCTATTTTCTGCCGTTACACAACACCGATGATTTTATCCCGTTACACCTTGTCGTACAAGCTTATGCCAGAACAGAAGACTCATTTCCAGAGCAGGAGATGACCTGGTGCCGGAGCTCTGCCCGGAGGCTTGCTAGCCCGACCCTTCCGAGTGCTGCAATCTCGGCGGCCCGGGCAGAGAAAGGCAGCCCAAGGCCTTGGACTGGGAAGGGGGGCTGAGCGTAACGTCTCCAGAGGATGCCAGCTATCAGACATGCAGCTGCATCAGCCCAGCACCTTTTCTCCACAGCCAACACTTCAAAATAATTTCACAGAAATAAGCGAAGTTCAAAATAAACGAAGTAAAAGAGCCGCGATGACAAAACTGACCGCCGGCGCGAAGGCAGCCGGGCAGCAGCAGCCCGGGGGAGCGGCACGCGGGCGCTCCGGATGAAGGCGGGGACTGCTGGAGTTCACGTGGGGCACTTCAACGAAGACAAAAGCCATTACCAGTAACTACGCACGAAGACAACCCTAATTAAGACGGCTCCTCTTTGAGGACACAGCGCCCTGGGATCTGTGATGCTGGCATTTAAACTTGAGTTTGCTGTAAGCAGATCCCCGTTCTCAGTGCGGAGGACATTGCGCCCTGAGTACCGAGCTCGCAGCCCTGGCAGCACGCGACTTCTCCGCACGCCGGAGTCTGCCCGGCCCGTCACGCCGATCGCCGCCGTAAACCTGCCAAACCCACCCAATTTGTTCAGTCATCAGAGCTTCCCAGGTCCCATTCAGGCTCCCTGGAGCTTTGGAAGCAGAACGTGAGGAAAAGACTGAAGGACTGGAGCAGGAGGAGGATTTCTGTGCGCCGGCCTTGCACGTCCGGTTCCTCTGCAGGGCGCGGGATTTACCGCGGGCGGGGAAGCTCCCTCCGGAGCGCTGCCCCAGCCGACGCGGGGCCCCGGCGCTCGGCTGCCGGACGGGCTCGCCGCCGGCGCTGCGCAGCGAGCACGGCCAGACGGCAGCCGAGGCGGCCAAGCCCGCGGTGCGGTGGGACGACCCGCCTTGGCGCGGAGCAGCGGACCGAGGACAGCCTCGCCAGCGGCCGTCACGAGCGAGGCAGAGAAACGCGTCCGCAGTGAGCCGCGGCAGGGCGTTCCCCGCCCGGCGCGAGGGCCTGCCCAGACCTGGCCCCCGGCGCGGCACCCGCGGCCCGGCCCGCCTGCCCGGGCGGCACCGGCTCGCCCCGCTCCCCCCTCGCCCGCCTCCGCTCGGGAGCTGGAGCCGGCACCGGGCCGCGGCTCGCGCGAGGCGGCCAGCTGCACCGGGAGCCACGGCGGGAGGGGAGGCACCTCGGCTAAAGCCGCTGCTGAAACGCTGCATTAATTAGCTTTCGGTTAATTGCCAAACAAAATCAGCTAGCAACGAGCAATGGACTGGATCAGGGAAGAAACAGGAGGCTAAGCGGGAAGGGCGACGTTTGTTTGACCCGGTGCTCCTGAGCTACACGGCAATAAGGAAATGAAAACACAGAGGGATGCCCACGGGCAGCTCTGAGGAGTTATCCCGTGATGCACGGAGCAGGTACGGACCCGCTGGCCCCGTCCCTCTGAGCACAGCGCACGACACATCGCTGCGCTTGCAGTGCTCACTAGCAACAGCGCGGGCACCTGGGGACGCTCAGATACAGCGCTCCGTTTGCACTGCTCACTAACAACAGCGCGGGCACGTGGGGACGCTCAGATACATCACTGCATTTGCACTGCTCACTAACAGCGCGGGCACCTGGGGACGCTCAGATACATCACTGCATTTGCAATGCTCACTAACAGCGTGGGCACCTGGGGACGCGTCTCAGCAAGGTCTCCGCACACCGAGTCTCTCCAGGACGCACAAACGAGGGGAGGAGGACGAGGAAAACAGAACAACGCTGGAAGAAAGAAAAGTGCTTGAGGAATGAGCACACAGTTATTCTGAATGACTGTTATTCCTGGAAGTCACAACAGGATATTTTGAGTAAAGCTGTTCTAAAATTTTCTGGCAGACCAATTTTTCCATTGGAAAATGCCACCATAAAAAATCACTGTTCTTCTTTTGAAAAGCAACACTGGAATTTCCATCCTGCAGGAAATACTTTCATTTCATGGTGCACCAACATTTTCTATTTTGAATTCGATCAAGAACAAGAAAACTGGAGTTTGGGAAGATTTTATATAGAACAACAATTTTATTCAGTCTGAATTTAAATGACTGCTCTGCTGCTTCCCTTCAAGGCTAATCCAAAACCATAGAGATTTCAGTGTCAGCAGAAGTTAGTGATGTGCTGAACAAACTTCTCTTACTTTCATGACTCCCGTTTCTCCCAAGCTGTTATTACACCTCTCCGCTCTAAATCTCTCCTCTTCTCCCCTCGCATTTTTCACACTTTAAATCTTTGCAAGCACACGCGGCTGTCCCCAGCCTCCCCTCTCTCTCCCTTCCCACCTTTGCCTGGGAGAGCGGCCAGGCCTCCCTCCCGCCCCGTCTCGGTTTCGGCCGCAGAAACGCACGCCACCGCCGCTGCCGCATACTTCTCGCATCGCCAGTCACGTCCCCTTCTTCCTTCCGGAGTCTCTCTTATCTCCCTCTGCAGCAACGGAGACGTTCCGCACACAGACCGCACGATTGCGTGACGAATCCTTCACGCTCCTGACGGGAGGGCGGTAACGGCGTCCCCGGAGAAATCTTAGGTGTGTGTCGGCATTCCTACACGCGCATGGAAGCGCGGAGAGAAGAGACGTCTTCTGGGCCGACGTCCTGCCTGCTGGGGGCTGCTGCCAAGGACGAAGAGTCTGTATTTTCTGGCGGGGACCAGCTGCTTTTGCTCCTCGGACCGTGGCGTCACGAACTGCTGCAGGTTCCCGAACGCTCACGCGCGGGACAGCAGAGAGGTGTTCTCACAGCTCCGTGAAGCAGCAGGACTTCTCCTGTCTTCACTTTAAATATAGAGCCAAAAAGAAGCAGCTAGCATACAGGTGCCTTCAGGGCCAGTTTTAGAGGTGCGCGCGCAGCACCGGCCTTGGCAGAGGAGCATTCCCTGCAGCGCAGCACCGCACTGCCCGGGGGGGCTGGAAGCGCTTCGGCTCCGGGCCAGAGCCCGAGCGAGGCCAGCGACGCTTGGGACGCTGCGGTGGCCTTGCCCCGTCCCCTGCTGCACCTACCGCTAGCGTTCCCCGCGCGACCGGGACGCGCTGCGGACTCTGGAGCAGGTGGCGGAGCACGGAGGGCAGGGCGCGGGAGGAGCCGTGTCTCCAGCCGGAGAGCTCCGCGGCGGCGGCGGGCGACTCCCCGGCCGCAGGTCCAGGAGGAGGGACCGGCCCCGCCGCCGCCGGGACCCGGCCTGCCGGGCGGGAAGCCCTCGGCACCCAGCGATTAGCCCAGGAATATAAACCGCGCTAGCTGCAGCGCGGGAGCTGTCCCCAAGGTCGAGGAGAGCCCGTCGTCAGGCAGGCAGCCCGCGGGAGAGCAGCACTTCGCGGCGCTGTCTCCAAGGACCCCGGGTTCATCAGAGGCGGAGCGGATGCTCTCGTCATCTTCTCCTAACAGAAACAACCCGCCAGACCTCAAACGCTGCCCAGCCGCTCGGGCCAACGGGGTAATGCTGTCGTCTAATTAGGGAAGACAAAACCCGAGGCAGAAAGAAGGGGAGGGCGTGAGGAGACGGCTGCGACGAAGTGCGCGCTGACCACGTGCAGGACCCTCACGAAGAAATGCCGTGACTGATCTCAAGCAAGAACTCTGCGTCAGAGAGGTCCAGAAGAAAGAAAGTGGCAACAGCAGCTCTGGAAATTGCTAAATACTTTGCGCAGAGGCAGTTTATCTCCTGTGAAAGGCTGAGGAGGAGGAGATGAATCCCAGCTGTACACACAGGCAGCAGACACGCTTCCATGGTTTGCTCTGTGTGGCTGAACAGCAAGTGCCGCGTTGTAATCCCTGTGGCAATTAGCCTGGCTCGCAGAGCAGGGCTGCAGGGAAAAGGTTAATTAACATCCATCAGGATGAGCACGTGTGGGATTTCGCTACTTTATCTTTCAGTAGCAGCTCGTTAGAGCCAGCTCAGCAATTTTAAGAAGCGATGAGACTGAAAGGAGACGGGATCGACAAGGCAGCACGCTGGACAACCAAAACAGGCTGCTGGCGGTTAGGAGGGCACAGCACTCAAAGTGTCCCGCCGCGACAGTCCCGCGCCTAGGCGTCCGCCACCGAGAGACCCGGGCACCGAACGGTGCCGGTATCTGCTAGAAGAGGCATCATTTCCTCGCTTGGTTGCATCATACAGTGCCCAGCACAAATAAACCAGAGACATTGGAGGCCCTGCTATTCCACGCATCCTCTCTAGAACGTGCAGAAAGGACTCCGCAACGGCAAGGTCCAACAGTGCAAGGATCCCACAGGAGAGGGCAACATCTTCTCCCCTCTTTGCTAACCGTGAAACCTTTTCCTCCTCCAGGACAGTGGTGAGGCAGAACGGTAACTGCCTCAGGCTGGTCTTGGTTTGGAATCCAAATCATTCGTGTGAGTAAAGAAGAAAGGTAATTTTAGATGGTCAAAACGTCTCCACAGCCTCAGTCTTCATCTTGGTTTAAAGCAGGCACTTGAGAAAGCCTTCCAAAGATCGTAAAGAGCTCAAGAGAGTTTTTCTGGGCTGGCTTTCCTTCCACTGCAGGCTTTTCTAGACAGACGCACGGTCCCTTTAGCGCCGATCTTCATGTGCTACCTGTGCTCTGCTCAACAACAGCACAAGTTTCCAAGGACCCTTCAGGAACAGATGCATGGATTTCACCATAATCCAATAAACGGAAAACATGTCAGGGAGCTCTTTTGCTTCAGAGTCACTCGGTTTGTCCTCAGCTCACCTTTGCTTTTCCTTCAAGCACGCTGGGGGAGTCGCGCAGCTCTCGTCGGTGAGCCCTGCCCACGCGTCGGTCTCCTGGCGGTGCTGATAATTACGTATTACTCAGAACAGAACAGCGGCACACGTAACACCGAGCAGGCTGCCTGCTCTTGACTTGCTGCTACTCATCCTCTCAGACCTCTCTTCTCAGCTGATCTCGTCCCCCTCTCCTCTGCATGGAGTCACTTTCAATAGAAAACATAACTGCACATAGACACGTCAGCTTGGTCCTGCACTGTGCCACGACGTTAACGGCACAGTGGTAAACACGGCCACGCGCCTGGCACAGCCTGCCAGGAAAGAGACGCGGGATGGTCCCCTAAGCCAGACTTCACCCTCCACCTGGCGACGGTGCCAAACGCGCCATCCAGAGGAAAGGGGCTTCATGCCGCGCCATGCCCCAAAGCCCGTTATTTTTAGAGATGTGAAGAGAGGAGGATATTTTCTGGTTTTGTTGTTTTCGGGTGGGCTTGCAGACTGGGATGGGTTGCGTTGGGTTTCTTTTATTTTGTAACCCGCACCCATTTCTTTGTAAACTATACACGAATACTAAGCATACCTTCCTGGAGGAAAGGAGCACTCGCTCAGCTAACAGACTCCGTCCTGCGAACGTCTGGGCATTTTACTGACCCTTTTCTCCAGATGAGAAAAGGCTCCTGGGAAAGAGGACTTAGAGATGACACATAGTCAGTAGATTTGTTACTTTCTTTTTTTCCGGGTTGGGAGAACTTTATCCTGGGAAGAACAGCCAAAGGCTGGGGTCAAGGGCTTCTTGCTTTTCCAGCTCTCTGCTTTAAAAAAGATTTTTTTCTCACATTAGAAAGATACCTCTGTCCTCCCAAGAAAGCCAGGACAGACCCGCCAACGTGGATGGGGCCACGCATCTGTGGAACCGAGGTAAGCAGCATCAGGATGGGGGAATTACGCGGTAGGAAAGTGAAAGCTGGAGGTTTATATTCCAGGACAAAGTTTGATCTCAGGAGCTTGTCTTGGAGAAACTGCATGAGCTACTGGAGAGGATGGAGACGTCAAGTGTGATCCGAGTTTGAGACAAACATCTGGTCTATAAATAACAAGAGTACTCTCCCCTTTCCAGAGGTCTGTCACATCCCACAAATATACTAGTATCACCTTTACAGTCAACTGCCTGGGGCCTTTATTTGCTAGGATTATCTCCTGATGAGATGCTGCATTCCTCGATATCTACGTTACTCACAAACATCCAAAGTCTCTGGCGGAACGTGGCCTTTACAAATTCTCCATTATTTCCTGAATTTTCAGACAACCTCAATCTTTATCGCCTGAGAAGTCAGCTGAAGCTGAAGAAACAGGAGAGTGTGTACTCACAGAAATTACACCTGACGCACAGTCGCCCATCTACCGTCACACACAAGCCAGTGCGCGCAAAAATGTTCAGCAAAAGATACTGGAAACCGGTAAAAATGTATTTACTGCCTCATTGCAGTGCCTTACCCAGCACAGCAGAAAATGCAAGTCCCATAAAAACGCGCTGAAAGTAAACCTGGCGATGACAGCGGAGAACTGCGTATTTTGCTCCTTACTGGCAGGTAAGGGAAAGGGAAACACGGAAGGTGATCTCTCTCCTTCTGCTAACTGGTTCTGATCTTTCTACCTTCCGCGCTTTACTCTCCATCCGCTGTTAGCAGACCCAGTCTGCGAAGGCTTTCGGTAGCCAGACGCCGAGCGGAGCTGAGAAAACGCTGCGCTACCTGCAGCGGAGGGCTCTGAACGCCGTGCGAAGCGACCCTCGCCTGCACCGCCTGGGTGGGAAGCTCCGGCTGGCCAAGGACCGTCCGCGCAGCACCAGGCTGGGGATGCAGGCGCTGGGAATTGCTTCCGACAGACGCTAGTAACTGGGAGCGTTTCGGTGCGGAGGCGATGCGCGAGCTCTGCAGAACACGTTCCTTCCGCCGCGCGCACCAGCTCCAGTCCCCGCGCTCCCTCCTTCCCGAGCCTGGCCTGCTGCCGGAGGATCTCCCTTCGCATCGGACGACGCCGAAGGGCACCGAGCTCCGCGCTTCACCGGGCTCCGCTACGCAGTGCTCGCGCAACGCGGACAAACGCACTCAATCTCTGGGAGAAAGCCAGATTTTTTTCCATGATAAAAGAGCATCATATTTCATTTACTGCCCCGGAGTAAATGAGAGCCTTTGAATTTGGGAGAAAAACAAATCAACGCACCCTAATAAAATATATACAGTTATTCTTAAAACGCAGATTGCACGGCAGCTCTCTCCCCATCACGTTAAACAAAGTCACGCAGCTGTACAGCAACCGAGGGAAAGAAGCGCTGTAACTCACCCCGCTCTGCCAAGAGCGACTTTTCAGGAGGAGAGATCTGCCAAGGCAGCCTGCGCCCGCGAGAACCCCAAGTGACGACGCGCACGCACGGCCAGCCGTGCAGCCAGCCCACCGGCCGCTGCCGGCCCGCGACGCCCACCCGGGGCCTCCGCCACCCGCCTCCGCGACGCCCCGAACCGCCGAGGCCCCGGGGAGGCACCGCGCTGGACGTACCTGGGCTCACCACGGCGCGGCCCGCTCCGTAGCCGGCCTGCCCCGCGTAGCAGGGATAGCAGCTTCGCCAGAGGTAGCGGTAGTGGCTGCCGGCAGCGCCCGCGATGCCGCCCAGCAGGCAGCAGCAGCACAGCAGCATCCCGAGGGGCCTCCGCGCCCGGCCCATGGCGCAGAGCTGCCGACGGCTGCGAGCGCACGAGAAGCGGGGGAGCGCCCGGCCAGCCGAGAACCGCGCAGGCTGCGCCCCGCCGGCGGCTCCGCGGGCGGGACGCGCAGGACGGGACGCGCCGGGCGGGACGCGCCGGGCGGCTCCGCGGGCGGGACGCGCAGGACGGGACGCGCCCGGGGGGAGCCGGGGGGAGCCGGGAGCCGCCGGGAGCCGGGAGCCGGGAGCCGCCCGCCCCCTGCAGGTAAAGGCCCGGCCCGGGGCCGCGGCTTCCCCCGCCCCGCAGCGCGCTGCCTCCTCCCTCCCCGCTCGCCGGCCGAAGGCCAAATCTGCGCGCGGCATCGCCGCCCCCAAAGCGGCACAAACTGCGAGCCCCGACGCCGCGGTGACGGCCGCGGGGCGTTCCGGAAAGCCGGGCCGCGCTCTCGGACCGGCCACGCTAACGGGGAGGAGAGGGAGCGAGCTGGGGGGGGCTGTACACGAGCACCGCGCTTTGGAGAGGAAAAGCGAAACACGAGTGTACCAAATCCAGCCGGATTCCCCCTAGGCTGCCGCTGCTCCCCGAGCGCTCGGGCACAAGCGCGGAGCGGAACGAGCCTTCGGCGAGCGGCGGACCTGCTGCTGCATCTGCCTGCCCGGGCTCTGGAAACTCAGCCAAAACTCAGGCAGAACCTTCTCAGTAAAACACCGCGGTACGTCTGCCCACGGTACGTCTGGCAAGCAGGTTGCACCAGGCTTCCAGGGAGGAGCCTTCGCGTCCATCCTTCGGGGCGGCCGACAGCCGCCCTCGCCTGCCGGACGTTGCCGTAGCGCTCACGGCCGGCGCGTGGCTGAGCGCTCCGAGCGCCGTCCCGGCCGCCGCGGGGGAGCCGGCGAGGGCAGCCCCGGCGAGGCCGAGGCACCGGGGCGGCAGGGGAACGCGCAGGGCTGCGGGAGAGGAAACTCCGTGCGAGCGGGCGGCCTGGGCCAAAACGCTCGTCTGTGTTCACGGAGCGGGAAAACCAGGTTCCGCCGTGAAGAAGCGAGAGCCCTGCAAGGCCCGAGCGGATACGCGGAAGAGCGCTCCGCTCTCCCTACCCAGTCCCGCAACGAGCAGCCCGTTTCCCCGGGATCTTACTCCTGCTTCTCCCTGGGTGTCCGATGGTATCATCAACAACCGAGGAACCCGCAACAACCAAAAACAGCTTTGCAGGGCTTTTTGTAAAAAGAGAATTTCTTAATCAACAAAATTAAATGGGGAAGAGCCGCTCTGAATACTCCAAAGAAAGGAATTATGTTACCAACCTCCATACTGCCGAGCCTAGGATCCTATTTTACCTTTTTCAGTAAACAAGAAGGAAGGCTGGCTTGCTGGATTTTCCGAGGCAAGCTCAAAAGCCTCCGCCAGCTTTCTGGAACGTTTTGAAGCGACGGCTTTGCAGGGCTGAGATGGGGGGGTGGTAGGGAGCAGTGCCTGCTGACTTTGAGACATCGTACAAGTATTATTTGGCTGCAGTAAATTTCCAAATTAAAATCTGTGGTTTCGACTGTAGTGAATAGCACGCCATGAAGAATTTTGAAACACCAAGAGAAGCTGAATCCAGGAAAAAATAACGGTTTCAGGCTATTGCTGCAGCACGCTCCAAAGGAAGGTGGACTGTGGTCACGGTCCCCTTAGCAGACTGTTCCAAACCTGAGCAGCTTCCTACCGCTTCACGGGCCACTTCAGCTCATCTTAATATTCACCCGTTGTAACGTTCCACGTGCTCCTCATTACTGTTTGAGTTCAGTAAAAATACCTAACCGAAAACGGTCAGTCACTCTGCAGGAAAGGAAGGAGCCTCTCTGAACAACGCTGCCGGTTTTGAGAAATGGTCTGCCCGAGCAAAACCAGCACGAGCTGCGGTACCGCGCAGCGCGCCGTGGTGCCAGCGCTGGCCTTCGTCCCCTTCCCTGGCAGGTCGGCCCAGTCCTGCACCGGGAGGGCGACGGGGCGAGCTGCAGCGCGGCAGCTGCGCTGTCACCGCCCGCGCGGCCGTCCCCGAGCTCTGCCCGGCCGCGCTGGGGACACGGCGGCGAGGAGGGCAGGAAGAGGAGCGCTGCTGCTGCGGCGACTGGGGACCTCCGAGGGATGGTAGCAGGGACGCTGCCGAAATGCAACAGCAATTGCACCTGCGCTCTCCGTCCCGACCGCCCTCTTCCTCCCCCGTCTTGCTTTGCAGCACTCCTGAACCTGCAGCCGTCCGCCGCCACCCTGCCAGAAGCCACTTTCTGATGTATCGAATGCTTCGTCCACCTAAAACTAACGCCTCACCAGGCACTGTGAGCTTCCACTGCTGGCCCAGACCGGTCCCTTGGGAACGCTCCCGCCGAACAGTTGCATTTAAGCCGTTAAATGGCTAGTGCTGACACTTTTTCAGTAAATATTTTTTAAGTGTTGACAAGAAAAAATGAACGAATGTTGCCACAGAGCTATGAAAAATGCTGTAGACTGACTTCCTCAATTCAGCAACGTTATTGAGCCCTTGTCCATATTAAACCATTTTTGCCTGGAACGCGCACGAATCACAGAGCAGTTCTCCAGGCGACTCGCTGGCTCCTTCACCGCCGGCCAAAGGGACCTTTCAGCTGACTCCACGACCGGGACATTCTTCGTGCTCGGGCACATGCTAGCCCGCTACGAAGAGCGCTCGCTTCTTGCCCTGCAGAACACGAATGCTCTCCGAGCCGCTGATGCTCGACGAGTTACGTGCCAAACGCGCTCAATCTCATAAACCACAAAACCAAAAAACCACAGAGGCTCAGACTTTTCCAGACAGCTCTGTGGTGTGACACACGCAGCGGAAGCCCATCAGGCTCGAACACGAGCTGGATTCTGCTTAGGCAATGAGTTATGCTTGGCCAGCTTTGAGCCGGTTTGAGCTTCCTTGTCACCTAATTTACTTCAGCTGATTAAGTACCAAGAGTTGGTTTGGATACGGTAACACATTACAGGCAGCAACAAATCGTTACTGCTTCCTCGGACTTAGGTATAGGACCATCAGCATCAAAAGGATCCCCGACACAGCGACGGCGCTGGACAGACCGTAACTCTAACAGGATTTCATTCGGATCCAGTCTTTGCATTAATAATTCTTGCAAGAACGCAAACGAATTACAACCAGCGGTGTGGGACTTCCCAGTTCGACAGTGTGGCAACTCCTAAAGTTACTTCATGTGAGCACAAAGACGGGTCAGCCGCCTCGGGGAAACACAAATGCTTGAATCGTCACCCCAAACTACCCAAACCCCGAACCGGTTCTCTGACATTTTAAAAAGAATTCTGCAGTTAAGAAAAAATACCAAACAGGGAAAAAGCAATCGCGAAAGACTCAAGCGGCGCGACACAGAAGGGGAAGGAGGAAGAGCAGCCTGAGGCAAGGGGCTGGGACGGCGGCCGTTCAGCACGGGGCCGGCCCGGCGCCCGGCGCTGCGCACACAACGGGGCTGCCGGGGAAGACGGGCAGCGCGAGCAGACGCGCAGCACCTTGCTGCCTTCCCTCTGCGCGTGCACGGGCGCGCAAAGAGCACCCGCGCCTTCGCCTTCACCAGGTCCCGTCTCCAGAGTCCCATCTTCCGCCTGCTTTTCCCTTCCACGAGGGAGGCTTGCTGTGGCCAGTCGTCTCAAAAAGCCCATGCGAAACAACAGATGGTAGTTTGGGAACATGTAGAAATGCCGTTGTTTCGGTTAAAAACGTATAGGTTCTGGTGAAATTCCAAGAAACAGGTGACCAGTGCAGCCCTCTACTTTGATAATGCTTTTAAGATTTTTGGTGGGGCTGACCTCTGACTTCAGTCACACAACCCTTACGCTTTTCACCCTAGAGGGCCGTTCGCTTCCCTTCCTAGTCCATGGAGAGAGGCATTTCCTTCCGAGGCTCACACCCCAAACCGGCCAGCAAATCACTTCTGAACGTGCGCCACTGACCCCAGACGGGCCTGAGACAAGAAGCGTGCACTAAAACGCTGCCTTTTAGGTGCCGTTAGTTAGGCAGAAAGATCCTCAGCTTAGTTCATTCACAGGTTTTCCCACTCACTCCAAGTCTCCCAAGCGTTAGGTAGGAAAAAGGCAACCGCTGCGCGTATAGACTCTTTCACAAGAAGTCTGTTTTTCTGCGAAACCGCTTATGACAACAGAAGACTGAAGGTGAAGTTTCGGGCTAGGAGCAAAGCTTGTGCTTATGCTGCCGGCCAGGATGAGGATGTCACTGAGAAACTGGTTTAACAGCGCTGCAAAAACAAGCTCCTTCCCAAGGGCTTTAGGAGTTTTCTTAGCATCAGATGACTTAAGCCTGAATTGATGGTGGCCAATGGACCTAGAAAAGGGGCTGCCACATCTTTCAAGACCCTAACATTAGCATATGACATCATGTACAGGTACCTCAAAGAGACATTGCTCCAGCAGAACTCGAGCACTCTAGAACTTGCCATACCTCAAAAATTGTTCTAAAAGAGAAAAACTGGTTTTTTCCCCTCATAAAAACCAAACACATAATAATGTACCCAAACGGCTGTACCTCAGCCAGCTCTTCCAGTAAAGATAGAATTAAAATTGCAGAAATACTTGAGAGGCTCTTGGTTACAAGTACGACCATGACACTCTATAAGCACCTAAACCATCTGTATATTATTGATAAGGGTAAATCATATGAGAATTAGTACTGGATAAAATATAGTTCCTTGCAACTTCAGATCACTAGCTCAAATTCCAACCACGTAAATAAAGATGAAAGCTGGTACCATCCAGGGACTACGGGCCAGCATCGAGTGAGTTTGTCAGACAGCTCCCAGACGGGCACATCAAAAGAGCTCGTTGGATCCTTTCCTGGTAGTACTAGCAAAGCAGCCCAGGACCGAATAAATCCAATGGAGGATTTTCTTTCTAAATATAATCCCTTTAGCTCAGGAGTGAAAACAGATTGGAGAGCCAAACACTGCAGCTGCTACTGCTTTGCCTGTTTCATGGGTAAGATTAAGCTGAACATTGTTCTGTAGGCTGCCAGGCTAGTTCTGAACCACCACTGTGTGCACGCGCGCACACGCGCACGCGCGCACGCACACGCTCTACTTCAGTTCTGTGGTGGCTTTTGCTAGCACCAGTAAACGGCAGACGGCAGGACGCCTTGGAAAGGTCCTGTAACTCAGAAGAGGTTGCATGTGCTCTTCTCAACTTGTCGTTGTGTCTGACAGATTTGTCACTCTGGAGAGCCAACATTTTGAGAAGTTCTTATATCTCTTTGCCGTGTTGAGGGAGAATGTTTACACTTATTTTAGGATCTCCATCGACAGCCAATCAATCAACAACCTAGCGTGAAAGAAATTCCTTTTTTTGCTTCTTGTTCTCCCATCTTCCACATTTTTACTGTGAACGAATCAACATAACTTAAACCAACTCTGGTCAGGATGAGCAGCAAGGTCTCCCAGAGTTAGTTATAACACCCCCCTTTCTCAGGGAAGGGAGTCCTCAGATTGTTGAGATTAAGTTTTTCTCTGAAAAATGTCCTACCTTAAAAGCAAACACTGGATCCTGGTAGTTTTCTGCCTCTCCGCGCAAAGCATCCTGCTGATGTTATTGTGCAGCTGTTTATTCAACAGATACTTCAAAGAGGAGGACTCCAAAGAGGCCAGCTTGATGTCACCCAAAGCAAGACGAGAACTATTAATCAAGTCACAGTGATGAAGCAAGTAAAACGCTGGCCTCTGAACCCGTGACTCATCTTCTCGGGACACTCGGAGAAGATGCAAATTCCATCTCCACTCTCCAGACCCTTGGGTCCAACACGAAGCCAACAAAGCGGTCAGAATACTTAATCCCACATTCTGGAACCCAGGCTGCTTTATTCCAGCTCCATCAGGATTTCTGTTGAGAAAAGCTAAATATTTTGCAAACCACAAACATTAATCAGTGCCTCCTGTGTCCTTTCTCAACTCCCCCATCTGTACAAATACGGATCCAGTCCCATCCACTCTTCTTCATATGTGCCTTAGCATACAGAGTATTTGGAAATAGTTTCTTGTTCGATGTGAAAATAAAAATTAATGTAAAAAGTGGCAGATACAGCAGAGTATACCCAGTACCACAGTAGCAAAAATGATGGGGAAGTACAAAGCACAAACATAGCACAAAGAGCATAACTAATACCTACTTTGCTGCCTTGCAGAGATAGACACTCGAACAAAATGAGAGTGTATTTTGCCATGCGTGATTTGGCCTAATGTAAATTTTGGACTTATTTCTTTTGGGGCCTAATTTTTCCCTTCTTTTTTTGAGTGATAAAACCTCCAAAGCAGAACTCTCTTCAGAGAAACAAACACATTTCGCATGAGTGTGAAGCTCCAGGAGGACCACGGGACTTGACACACTTCATGGCACCCTCTAACTGCTGGTGAGGAAAAGGAGCGAGCGAGCGAGGCGCTCCGGGAGACGAGGCAGGGAAAGGGAGCGCGTGCAGGCTCTGCGGACACCGCTAATTATGAAAGATTCCAAAAATACACACCAAAAAAAGCAGATTGTTTGTTTCTACCAAAATCCAGAACCTTTTAATCATCTGAGAAACTAATCCTCATCAGGGGAATTCTGGGGAAATTGAAAATATTTTGGCTTGGCTAAGATAAGGGCAAAGCTGTTTATTTCACACATCTCTACAGCGGTAGAGAGCCAGGAAATACTTTTCAGTTATTTTCAACAAAACATGACAAATGTACCAAACTGGCAAGAAAGTGACATTTTTCTGCAGAATTCTTTAATGTCCAAAGCACTATCCACAGAAATGACTCTTTCCCAGAGTGTCAGTAATCTTTATGAATTATTTTGAATACTTTAGGGCTTCTCCTACAGAGCAAATCGGTGCAGAGAATATCTGAAAATTCTACTACAAAAGCATGACAATACTAAAGAAATAGTGTACACTGCGTGGGGAATTCTAATGTCTCACTAGAGGAAATGAAATCCTCAGATTTCTGTTCTGCAGGAACCTAGGAAAGGTGTCCTTCTCTAACATTTGCAGTGAATCCTGGACGTGCAGTATATTCCAAACAATATTTATTGCTCTTGGCTCTGAGAAGCAAATAACCTTTTGCATTTTTCTGACTCGGAGCTCCAGCCAGCTCAAGCATGCAGCACTTGTACAGAAGATAATTTCCAGGGAGAACAGGATGGGAAACCTACTCACTCAGTGCATAACAATACAAATTCAAGCTGTAGCAGCTGAAAAGTCCATGCGACGTGAGACCTGCTCTGGGCACTATGCTATACCAATCGCATTGACTACTTTCATTTTACAAACATAATTGTGTCTTCCCTTTTACTGTTGTTTGGAAACAGCAGACTTAAAGACTCCTAAGGTGAAATCCCACGTCTTTTGAAGCAACCATCAACTTCGGCAGGGCCAGATTCTCGCCCTGAAAACTTCATTTTCATTCAGGTCTGGCTTTTCTTCTATCGCTGATACCATTGATACATCTAAGTGCGCAACAGACTGGCAGCATTTATTCTAGATGACTAAACGGCATCGAAAGTGTGCACGACATCTGAGAGGAGAGGGAAAAACTGAAGGTCTCTCCTTGAGATATCTGGTCATGACTGCTCTGTAAAATGTGGTTTCTCTGCACATAAACATAAATGCCTAGCTAGAGATTTAGCAGTCATGCCCAAGACTCCGATAGAGTACTAGAGTGTCCCCCAGCTAAGGGCAAGAAAGCAACAATGCCGAAGCCTGAGACAGGCCAAACAGAGCTCCACTGAGAAACATTAGCAAAATAACCCATTACATTTATCATTAAAAGAAGCGTTTCTTCTCAACTGATTGGGAACACAACACTTTATCACAGTCCTAAGCCATTTCCATTTAGAATAGCAAACAATTCATTCCAAAGGTAATTCAAACAGCATGTGCACGAATGTGTAGAGATGCACTGCATTGCTCAGGGATAATTTTAGAAGAGATGAAATCCATGATGAACAGCAGAAGGCTGCATGATTTGCTGGCTACTCTCTGAGCAGCATTAAAATGGCGTTCTGCGCACAGGCACTACGACACGATCATTAGGAAGTGACAGAGGGCGAGGAAATCTCAGGAAGGGGCTGTAAAACGGGTATCAGCCAACTGGTCTTAATAGCTTAAACCCCTGCTGACAGATAATTTTTAAGTAAACGTCAAGAAAGAAAAGCAAATATATTCAGAAAGCAGGCACAAGGTGATGTGCAAGTCTGTGGCTGCTGCAGACATTACAACCAGAATTTCTATGCAAGCTAATATACCAGAACTCATTGAAATACTCTGCCTGACTTTCATGCTCGCATTTTTATGCCTTTGTGAGGGAAACCCATACACTTTGAAACCAGGAACACAGTCCTCCTTTGCACAGAAACCCGCACAGCTGGGAGCGGCTCTGCAGAGCAGTTACCTTCCTGCAGGGGAACATTCACTGATTTCCCTCCAGAAAAAGGAGCTCAGTTAAGAGAGAGACAGCAACATCTTGTCTGACAGAGAGAACAGAAAGAGTGAGAGAGCAAGGGAGAGTGAGAGAGAGGGAAAGAGCAGATGGCTTCTTTGTGCTAATGGCTTTCATCCCCTCGGAAATTAGACGGAAATTTAAAATGCCATTGCTGCCTGCTGGTAACCAGAAGAAACTTGCAAAAAGGTGGTGGGCAAGACGAAGGAGTAAGAGCTGCGATTTAATTAGATACGTAAGTCGAGCCGAAATCTAGGATCTGTGGAAGATCTGTTCGCTCTGTATTTTGGATTGGAACCCTGAATTTACGAAAAGAGAGGAATTCTCTCAAAGCACGGAACTTCTTCCGGGAGGATGAAACGGAGTCCCGACGTGCTCAGAACTTCGCACGGCTTCACCTGGAAGGCGTGCTGTGCCTTTTCTCCTCTGCCCGTTTCGGAGCGCTCTTCCCACCTCCCGCACGCCCTTGTCCACAGTAGCCCCAGCACTCCTCGCCGTTCCCGCCCCACCCGCCCGCGCTGCCCCGCCCCGGCTGCCGCACAAGCTCTCCGTTCCCGTTAAACGGAGGCAGAGCTTCGCCAGCGCAGCATCAGCTTCTCTGGAGCGCTGTGCGCAACAGCAGCCCAGTACATTCAAGAAAGTTGAGCTGAAGCTGTTAAGAGGTGCAGATAGGGGGAAATCAGAGCTACAAGCAGAAGGATGACCCTGTTTTGTACAAGACTCCGAAGTCTAGCAAACTGGAAGGTGAGAAAGGACATGACTGCTGCCTGTAAAACAAGAGGGTAGCTGAAACACCAGCGAAGAGAGAGGGCAGGACAAATTGAAGGCCAGTGCTGGCACAAGAACAAAAGGCATGTAGGCAGGCATTAATGCACTTAGACTGGAAACTGGAGGAAGCTTCATAAACATGTACCTTCAACTTCTAAAACAGCCTTCCCAAAAGAGTACTGAGGACGCAGCAGAGCCTCAGCTGCTTTTCAGATAAGGCTTGATAATTCTAGGAAAGGCACTGCAAGAAACGATGCTTTCCACGGGGATCGTCACGCCTGTTGGGCGGCTCATGCAGGCTCTGCGCCGCGGGCCCTACCTGCGCACGCCTTCCCGTCCTGCTCCAGCGCCAGCCCGGCCGGGCACTTGCAGTAGAAGCTTCCAACGGTGTTGCAGCACTGCGATTCGCAGCCGCCGTTCCCAGCTTCGCATTCGTTCACGTCTGGAAGGGACAAGTGGGGGGACAGATCAGATTCTGCTGCCGCACCAGGGCGGGAGAGCTCACGAGACAAAGACGACTTTTTTCAATACAGCTTATTTTTCTACTAGTAAGTTTTCAGTGCTGATAAGAAAAGAAATGAAAGTTACACGGTACAAAATGATTCCTTAGTATCCTTAGTAATCCACTATTTTAAAATATTACTACAGAAAAGAGTCCTTCCCGTTGTGAACACTGGTGCACACATGCATAAAAATATACTCATTATCACAGAACCATGCTTCACTTTGTAATGGCCATTTTGTTCATGAAAATGGGAAGCAAAACCAAATTTCATTACGTTAATGATCTATTTTTAGAAGGCCTTTTTTTTCTTTCAAATTGTCTTAAATCAATAAACTATTATACATTTCTACTAAAATTCCTTGAAATAAACGCACCAAAGTTGCCTGAATAGTACTAATCCTGAAAAGAATAAGCTAAAAGGTTGTAAAAATAATAATATCCACATAGTACACATTTTCTACAAACCTTTATAATTCAGCTGAAGTCCAGGATAAATCATGTACCTATAATTCCTGACATACCCATAGCAATGACTGCAGTACTAATGCTTGATTACAAGCATTTTTCATTTCATTTTTATCGATACCGTTTTACATCAATTAAAAAGCTGGAATTAATAAGTTGAGTCGTGTCAGGCAACAGGAGAGAATTCAGACACTAATTATGCATTAACATAAAACTCAGTCGTTTAAGTAGAAGACAATTACTAAACTCAAACGACGTGATAGAAAGCAAATCTGCGTGAGTATGTCAGACACTTCTGCTCGGCTTCTGCTCGCTGTGACCCATCGCCTTCTGCCACCACCCTCACCTGAAAGCTCGGCGAGCATTCGAGGGAGACGGGAAGGTGGCGGGCCGAGGTCGGTTCCGGAGGAGCGGGAAGGGGATGCAGAAGGCACAGCGGCATCCTTTGGGTCGCGGGGATACCCGACTCTCCCCTCCCGGGGAGCCGGACCGAGCTCCGCTGCCCAGCTGGAGCGGCCTCACCCGCCGCGGTGCTGCTGCCACCGCCACCCCGGCGTGGTGACACAGGCGGCCTCCCAAGGTCAGCCGTCAGCAGGTCGACATCCTTACGGACCACTCCAAACCTCTCGCAACCAGAGGCTGCTCTCGACCTCGGCGGGTGCGGGCCGGACCCGGCCCTTCGGGAGCACTGAGCAACTGCCTTTCTCCACTCACCTCTCAAGGAGGATGAGCGACTAATCGCCGGGGGAAGGAAAAGTCGTCCTTCCCATCCGTCCTTCCCACCGGTTTCCCTGTTACCTACCCAGGGGCGCCCTCCGCGCTCGGCTCCCACGGAGGAGTGCGGCGGAGCAGTGAAGCTGTCGCCCCCAGACTCAGAACCGGGTCTGACAACCGGGGACCCAGACAAACCTCTTCCAACTTCCCCTTCTTCTAGCTCTCCAGCAGTACCCTCCCCAGAGGTTCCTCTGGAAGCTACGAATAAGCACTGGCCATGCTCTCATTACTGCGGCATTTTCACACCTCGCCGGAACACCTGAGAGCTGCTTTAATTAGTCCAAAAAACCCAGACTAACTGTGTACGTTGCCAAAGCTCCCTACGTACAACATACAGACTGGCTATCGGACCCCAGACTAACAGACGTAAACCTCAGAGACCTGCGGACAACGCGGCCCGGACTCGGCCGCCCGGGCTTCTCGGGAAAGCTTGCCGACGGCTTGGCGCGGTCCGGCGGACGGAGGGCCTCGGCCACCGCCGGGGCTGCAGGTCCCCAGCCCTCGCGAGCCGTGCGGTCTCGGGCTCTCGGGAGAAATGCCCAACGCTCAGCCAGAGCCTTCGACCCCTGAAACGTCGCCTGGAGGCAGAACGGCAGAGGGAGGAGGGACGGGCGGCGAGAGGCAACGGCGGGAGCTGCTGGGCCACCGCGACGCCCGGCCATTTCGCTGCTGTCACCGGGAGAATGAAAGCCAGCCCCGGACTAGGAAACGCGAAGTTTCAAGGAGACGTGTGAAACGTACGGGGAGGTTTTAAAAAGATTTATCAGCTCTTGACATTTGGCTCTAAACAAGGCACTCTAAAAATGTATTTGTACTCAAGAAGCTATTTTTTTTGCTCTGTAAAGAAACATTTCCTTCTGAAAGTAAAGCAGAAAAATGGAGACAAATGCTATTTTAAGGCATTTGGTCTGGACGGAAGAATAATGAGCTGTAGCTTTGCCAAAAAACGCATGCTTCAGCCATACCGTGCTCTGCGTGTTTCCCTCCGCTACTGCGGATAAATCTCCACGTTCGGCCGCCCAGCCAGACCCGACAGAGCAGCTGTCTCGCAGGAGGGCGCCCCGTTTCCACGTCCTTGGCTCTGAGCCCGACTCGAGCTCTGCTGCCTCGACGGCCAGACTCTGCCGGAGTCCTCGGTCAAACCACCGGCACGAGCCGAGGCCGAAAGGCAGCCGCCCGGAGTTTCCTTCGGGGCGTTAAACAGAGCTGGTCTGCAGGCAGCTTGGTGCCCATGGGCCTCAACATGCCGTATTAGCACGTCACGCTGAAAGAATAAAAATAAACGGTATCGAAGGGAGCTACTGGCATGCTTAAAATTAGTGGTTCCCAAGCTGCGGACCGCAGAACAGTGCAAATGCTCCGCGTATGATCTATACAGCCCTGTGGAAACAGCGTTACCTGCACTAGTCTCCACTGAAAGTTATGGTAAGGATGCATCCTGGCTGGCGAGAAGGTCTGGCAGTTCACCATATCCACCATATCCTTGGTCCCTGTGGCTGAGGAGCTGCTGCTTCTGCCACCTCACCGCCTCAAACAACGTGCCACAATCTTGCTCAATTTACCAAGCGCATATGAAGTGAGTCATTTCTGTAAGTGCCACTCAAAATTCCAGTTTAGATGCCATTTTTATTACAGCGTTACCCAGTAGCTTCAACTTCTTCAGTTTATATGAAGTTGAATCCTCTGCTAGAGGATTCTCCAGGCATTTTGACACACGCAGTACACAAATGAGGACATTTACTGTGCATGTGTTTGGAGACATTTTAGGGGTCTTTGTTTTGTCCAAAGCGGCTCTGAAATACAGAGTCTCAGACAATTTGAGTTGGAAGGGCTTTCTGGAGGTCACCTGGCCCAACCCCTCCCTGACAGCAGGGCCACCTCTGCAGTTGAAGCAGGTTGCTCAGTTCGTAGCCGGGCAGAGTCAGAGACAGACAGTGACCAAAGCAAGGCTGACCAAAGAGGCCCACCATTTAATTCCCTCAGGCTCCACTAATTCAGTCCTCAAGAAATGATTCATGCTGGTGTTACTGGCTCAGTCAAACATGGAGAAAGCACAGCACTTTGAGCTTGGTGATGCATAACTGCTTTTTCTTGAATCCGCGCTATTACTTTATGCTGAAATCTGCAAAATGCCAGAGCAAGCTTTCTGCATGTAGGCATATTCACCGCAATTTCATTTCCACTTGTCTGAACAGCACACCTTGGCACAGACACAGGCAAGTGATTAGAGGGCTTCTGAAACGAGCCCATGAAAGCGGAGAGAAGGGTTTCATCTTTGTTCGTGAACCGAGCCTTTCTAAGCTATCTGTAACGTACGTCACGATAAGTACAAGAAAAATTCCCACCTATAGAAAGCTAATATTCAGTATAGCAATCAAGAAATATTAGCTGCTTTGGGATTTAACAGAAGTCTCAAACTCGTACAACGATTACCAAGAGCTTTGCTGAAGACCACGGGCCGCGGTTTGCCCGGCCGCTGGGGGCAGGAAGCGTGTTTTGCTCTGTTCCCCACCCCATGAACTGGAATGGCTGAAAAAAATTACTTTTGTACCCGCTGAGATCTGCTGAGCCGTACAGTTTACCTTTGTGCAGAGCATATAATCTGTAACTCGATAATTTGGTGCATAGTTTTAATAGTTGTGATAATAAAATATTCCTTGTTGTTTTTCTGAGTACGGCAGACAGGAGAAAATAAGCTAAAATGCACAATGTGGATGGGGATAGAAACTTTCACAGCACGGGTATAAGAAGTATCAAAGACTGTAGCTTTAGCAGCATGTTTCTCCAGCATTTAAAAGCCTAATGAGATTATGCACCAAGACTTCATCCAGCCTATTGAAAGGCGGCTCTCGCCCTCACCTCCAGCGGGACAATCCATGTGTTTTTGATCACCTTTTCCATTTGCTTTGCCAGAATAGCAAGTATTTATTCCTTGCCTTCAAATTCATCGGGTTATTTTTCCACTCCCTTCCAGATTTCTGAATAACTGTGGATTTTTTGAATTACCTTCCATCTCCTGAAAGTGCACTGAGTCACTGAAGCTGCTGCAAAGTCAAGATTACATTTCAAGATCTCCTGACATACAGCCTCTGTTCCCACACTACACCACAAACTCAGCCTGCCTACCATATGGCTGTTTTAAAGACTTAATGATGTTCTGCTGCTGCTGCTGCAAACTTGCTGTGGTTAACTGCTATGTGGAGGTGCAGCGTGTCTTGCTATCTAGCACTGAGCAAGCTGGCCCCCAAAGCTGCTTTATTTACTTACCGCTTTCGAGAAAGTCACTGCAGCAGACAGACTCCCGGCAGCACCGTCCTCGGCAGCCGAGGGGCTCTGTTTCCACAGCCGGGGTTTGGGAAGGGGGCAGCGCGCCCGGAGAGCTTCCGGGGCGACGGGAAAAGTGCTGCAGCTGAAGCTGGGACCTCGGCTTCTTTGGCACTGTGCACGTGCAGAGCTGAGCAACAGCCCTCATTCCGAAGAGCTTACAGTCTTACGAGGGTGCAGAGAATAAGGTTTATTCTAAGGGTTAAACGAATTAGAAGAAACATTTCTGGAACTACGTGGCTGAGAGGCCTCTGTCCCAAAGCACGCAGGAGCCCGTGGGAGAGCTGGGCGTACGTCCTTTCTCTAGGGACCCCAAACATAAGAGCGTCCCTCTCTCCGGATACAGGTTGTACAACAGAAATGCTGCTTGCTGGAAATTGGGAAGTACTCCCACAAGCTTGCTTGCCCCCACCTCAGAACTCCGGCATCTCCGAACGTCAACCAGGGCAAAAGGGACGGCTGCCGGGAAATTCTTCCCCTGGGCAGTTTTCCAGCTGCTGGCTTCAGCTAAAGCAGGCTTGGAAACATGGTCCGCAGGGAGCACAGGTATGGAATGAGGAAGCAGCTAAGCAGCTGGCTTGGACTTGGACTTTCTGAATATGGATAACATATAAGGATGAGTAAGCTTTCCCTCTTTTTCCCCAAAGGCTAACGAATCAGATGATTAGTCCGCAATTAGAAACTTCCAACCTCTAGCCGCATCAAAACTGGCCTGACATGCCTGTCTGGGCTCAAAATCCCTAACTACTGAAACATCAGACCGTGCAGGATACTTTTCAGGAATCCTAAGAACTGCTAGAGCTTAATGAAATCCCCACGGGTCTGTATGTGTTTAATCCTCTCACTGCAGCAAGCTGCCAGGGTTAGGAGACCCACAGTTCCTTCCAAACACACTGTGTAAGAGAGCAAGGCTACGGCGTGGTTAGCAGGAGGGCTACCCAGCTACTCCTTCGCCTTCTCTCTGAAGATGGATTTCCACATTGCATGTGTTTAAAAGTATGAATCGAATATCTCCATAAACTGTGATTATATTTTTATGTCAAGCAACTGCCTACATGTAGTATCTGTTTGAAGAAAGATACGTTTCTGTCGTAACTGTAACAAGGACAGGTTTTTTAAACTGGTTCTCGAACTATCAGTTAAAGGCTTTCCTCCTATTTTCACTGAAAAATGGCACGGCTTACGCACATCGTTGTCCTACTGTGAACCGCTTTCGAGAGCGGAGGCCAGCTCTGGCAGGTACAGCAGCAGGTGACACAACTGACTGTTTTACCTGTTACGAGAAAAGCGATTCTGAAATGCTCTGAGTGGCATTCACAAATACAAGGAAAAATTCTTGCTCCTACTCTGTCCACTGTTCCTATAACCACTATCACACAGTTTTTATTCACACAGCCAGCAACTGTGGTTAGATACATCGGGGAATGCAGTATTCCAGAGAAATACTGAGTCGCTATGGAGAACAAGCTGGGAATTAAGAAATATGACCCTGCGGGATTTTGTTAAACTTAGATAAGCCTTAAGAATTTGAAAACCCACCTGATGTGGAAAGGGCACCTCCAGGCAATGAAGTATCTGCCATGCTGAGTCAGACGTCGAAAGAGGAGTAAGAGAGGCGTACTGGTCCATAACGGAAGCGACCCTGCTAGGAGCATTCAGGGAGAAGTTCATGACACGAAATGTGTCCCTCTTGATCCTGCTCATCCTCATAACGTTTTATGGTTTAATAAGCCTCTTGCTCAGCTTCTCACAAAGCCACAACTTAATGCTATGCTTGCAACAGCAACCTCTTGCTGCGGAGGAGACCTTTCTGGACCATAAATCCAGATTATAACCTCACGAAGAATCAGATAGAAACCATAAGGGCAGAAGGAAAGCCATCTTCAACTCCGAGGAACGAACCCAATTAGAGCAATACGAAGCATGTTTACCATGAAGGAATGCCTACGGAAAACAGTAGCTACACTTCGAAGGGGTTCAAATAGATGTTCGTTTTGGGTGTGATTTGTGCTTTGGATCTCATGCCTGCTGAGCACTGCCTTGTTTTTCAGAGGCAAACGAATGCGAAAAACAACCAACCAGACAACCAGAAATCACAAAAGTACCTGTAACTGAAAATCTGGCCTTGTCCTGGGTCCCACACCGAGAGTCTGTGCCATCCTACTCCGATGCACAGCCATAGCCTTTTCTAAAGGACTTGCCGCGAGGGTTAGCAGACTCTGACGAGTCACGCAGCGCTCCGAGCCTGCCACCGACCTGGAGCGGGGCTGGAATTCCGCTGCGTACGCATGTGCTGGATACGGCGGAAGTCTAGCATCTTCTTTCTTCTTTCTTTTTTTTTTAAGCAGTGTTTCTATAAAATTCCCTTTAATCTTCTAAATAGACACAATCTAAGGCAACTTCTCCATAAACTAACTAAATTTCCACGGAAGGTAGAGAGATAGCAGCATTTGTTCTCGCCTTCATGTTTTGTGAAAATAAGCATTGTGGTTAGATTCTGCAAACACTACTTTCAGTTCCTAAAGCGTGTATTTACCAAAGCATGTATGACCAGAGCTTAGGAAACTTCATTTCTCCAGGACTGAAGCACACTATTAATAAATAGTGTTCCTCATCCCAGAACTCACAAAATTCTCCACAAACACAGCTGTCTACCTTGCGCGTTTTCCTCAGGACCTCTCGTTCCCAGCAGCGGTCGCGGCAGCTGAGCGCTGATGTCTGTTCTAGTTCCCCTTTGATTCCATCCTATTTCCAGCACGTAATCCCGGGTTTCTAAAGGACAGGAGACTGTGAGCCTCCCAAGCATGTGCTAGAAATCCCAGCGTTTGTTTCAAAACCCTTAAGGAAAAGCACGAAAGCCCGCAGCAGAGCGAGCTCCTGCCCAGCCCGGCCACCGCACGGGAGACGCAGCGGTCCCCGCGCAGGACTTGCCCTCCGAACGCCGCCTGACCCCTCTCCTGCCGCTCCTCCACAATTCGGCATTGCCACATCCGAGTGCGTTAATTGCCTCCTCCCGCAAAAAAGGGATTCTGAGAAACTAATGAGCCATATTTGTTCCAAAAAGGGGAGAGGCCAAGGTTAATTATTTTGCTACCATAAATTAAGGGCTGCTCGGCCGTCCAGAGTTATCAGATCTTTGGACAAAGGATACTATAAAATTCTCATCAGCCCCCAGCACAGCAGCCTGCGATTTATTTTGCCTCTGCTGAATGGCTATGAATCAGCTGTCACCACCAGCCAGGTGCCAGCAACGAAAAGTGGGAAAGGTTGGTCACTAAATCAAACCGAATCTGTTGAAGCTGCGAGCTAACCAGGAGCAGCTGTGCTGGAACCGGGCCTAGCAGACCCTCTGAGTTGTCGGTAGGAAGGATTATATATTGCTCCCCAGAGGTTATCGTGCATCTTTGAAACAATTCATTAGTTTTTTAGAAAGGTGTGATGGCTGCAGGCTTTCTCTCATTCAACGTGCTTGGCCTACATTAGAGATTTTAGGCATGCCGTATACCATCCAAAATTAAAAATGCTCTCCTCTTCTTCGTTCCCCCCAAAGAACAGCCAAAAACATAGCTACAGAAGTTGGTATAGGTTTCACAGGGAGGTCGTATCGCAGCACTTACAACTGACATACCAAACCACTGCTGCATGCTCTGAACGCAACTTTGCTGCTTCTCCCCGTTTCACCCCCGGCGTAAAGCCAGGGCGACTTTGCTGGCTTCGCTGCAGCGGTTAACGCCATCAGCCGATGCGATTCCAGCCAGCACCTGGCCTACGGACCACGTATTTCTGAAACTATTTCTGAAACACTTTTGGAAACAGCTATTTCTGAAATAGTGCTTCAGAATCGGTCCTATCCAGAGCGCGCTCCGATGCGTCTTTCCTGACGAGCTCAAAACGCAGCGCAGGTTCACTGAAAGGTCTGAAATTCTTTCCAGCACGCTGGGCCCAGATTTGAGCGAGAGAAAGACCAAGCTACAACTTCCCACTGAAGTCATGCAAGACTTGCAAATTCTTCATGTTTTTCATAAGGAATCCAGTCAAAGTATGTAATTTTGTCTAAATTTTAGCGTTCAGGCTTGTTCAGACTCCACCGTTCAACTCGAAACGGAGGAAGTGTGACCCTCGCTTGGACTTGAACATAGAACTTTTCTACAGGAAAATTCGGAGGAAAAAAAAGTGCAAAGTTGCATGTGGCTCAACAGCTTGTTATCAAACGATTGCTAAGAGGATTATTAATGCTTGGAAACATGACTGTAGGTATGTGATCACCCGTAAGTACCAAAACATTAAAATATTTATTTCAGAACTTTCCCTGAATTCATCGAGGAAACGTTTAGGAAGGTAAAGAGCCAACTAACTGGAGACGAAGAAAACTGAAGCAAATGCAAGTTCACACAAACTTCCTGCAACCAAACCAGGAAACAACTGCTCAGAAATACAGACCCCGTTTTATGTGTTTGTCAAACTCTCTCTCCATTACCATAAAAATACCTGCAAAATGACTCCCACTGACTGCGCTCGGATTCCTTCACTGGCTTTGCTCCAAGTGAAGTCTCCTGCCTTCATAAATCAGCTTTCATTTCTAGATCACGGCAGGTTTAAGGAGCAATTCTGTCCATAAGGGTCAAACGCCAGAGTCGCTAAACGTTAAAAGGTAATTTCATGCCTAGGATGACAACAACGTTTCTCGTGCATGTCAAGCCTCTCCTGGAGCTCGAGAGATCCTGACCCCAAAAAGCCACAACTCTGCTTTGCTCTGCAGGGAGTATTTGCTGGGAAGACCATTCACTTTAAGATTGCTTACTACGGATTTAGAGCTGTTATTTCCTGAAATGAAAGAGATGGCTATATCATTAGCTCATCTTTACACCTAAGGTCCTCGTTTGAATACAAAATTGGCAATCTTTGAAAGATTATTTGGGGTTATGAATTTAAGACCACTGCAGATTGCTCAAAAACTCAGCTGTGGACGGCTGGGGTCAATGGAAGTCTTTAAAGGACGACTTTATGAGACGGTTCAGGTTATCTGGGTTCAGTTCCTGTGTCCGGAATACTCCAATAGTTTAGCTCACTCGAGAAATGTATATTTTCACCTGCACTGGATAATTTTTCCAAGGAAAAAAACACCTCACTGTCCAAGAATACTAAAGAGCAAATGAAAACCTGCAAAAGCGAAAGCCCAGCGTTTCACGTACTTAGTCCCTTCTCATGTGTTCATTTCCTCACCAGAGCAGAGACGTACCACAGCACCTGACAGCGTGTTCGGCGTTTTGTCCTTGGTTCTTCGGACGATTCCCTGCTGACCCTTGAAACCAAGTATGGGTCGCCTACAGCTATGCCAACAGGTCCCACCTACACTTGATTTCCAAGGTCAGGAGCAGGAACTGCCGAGCAGCTCCAGGAGACCTGTTCCCCGCAAAAGGCTTCTTGCTGCCCTCAGCTTCATTTGTCTGCTTATTAACGGGCCACGTAAATGCAAATGAATTCAACATGAGACTTAGCACAAGACTTTCAGTAAAACTTAGTTTCAATTCATCTCTGTTCCTAAATACACACAAGTTTGCTTTTTAAGAAAAAGGTATGAACAGAAAACAGAATATTGTACTCAACTTTCATGCACATAAAACGTTTTTCAGATAATCTATGCTCATTTAACAGTACCAGCCTCCAGATAACTAGGGTGCTCAATAAACATAAAAATCAAGTACTATACATGCAGTGTGATGCAGAAAAAGCAAATTGTCTGCAGAATTCCCCAAGTAGCTCTTCTAATGCATCTCAACCCTGACCAGAAACGTTTCTAAAAACACACACACAACGCGCCAATAAATTTCAGTTCCGACTTCAGCTATTACTTGATTTTTTCGGCCCTGCATTCTCTCTAAGCAGTGACCATTTTAGGTTTTTAAAGTATTCAAATAGTTTATATTTGTATGAATTATCTTTAGCAATTGTCTACCTTTCCTATGAAATAACCAAAATATAACCCTAAGAGCCATATGCTAGGATTTCAACCAAATTATTAGATTTTGCCTCATTAATGTCAGAAAATCCTTCAGAGGACGCCTGCTCCATGAGTAAGAATTCCTGTCACCAAGAATGAAAGAAGACCGATGGGGGAGGAAGGGAGGGAGAGAACATGACGTGGACCACATGGAGGAAAGGCTGAAACTGGGAAATTAGTCCCTTTCATGTCCTGGCTAATAATCTTAATAAAGAAACTCCATTAGTATTAGATAATTTACAGGTTTTTGCTGTTTCCGTTCCATTCGGATTAGACAAGAATTAAGATCCCACGCACAAGAGCTCATCATCCTCTCATTAAATAGCCTTTCAAATAAGGGAAGGCATTTAGAAAGCAGGCGGTGGGTGGCGGGCAGTCCCTCGCGGGGGCCTTCTCTTGGCCAGGACCGAGGCTGAAAGCAAGCAGCGGCGTCCAGCCCGCACCAGCACGGATACAACGCTCCCGCATCCGGAAACTCCCTTTGACACCTTTCGCTAGGAAAGACTCTGAAAGGAAACACCGGTAAGAGCAGCTATGCCTATCCTGCGTGAGAATGCCCAAGTTACTTCAAAGAAAACAGAATTCAAGCACATCTGGTATTTTATTTATGAAGGTTACACACTCCCAGATGAAAGAAACCACCAACTTAAACTGATAACACCACTGCCCACCCCGTTTTCCATCTGCCTTTGGGCTAAGGGACCATGAGTACTGACAGCCTATTGTCAAGTGACTTTACAGCATGTTGTGAGAAGGCCTGGAGGAAGCTTAGATGCTGAGAGGCCCCAGTTTTGCAGCATCTGGCTTCCTCTGGAACAACGGCTGCCCCTTTCCTGCACGCCCAGAAAACCCACCATGAAGGGACGCAGCAATTTTCCAGTTCTGAAACACACGTATCAGCCAAGTTCTGGGGACTCCAGGCACCAACAGGGAAGAGGTCAGAGAACATGGCTTCAAGAGAAAAAGGAATGTCTTTGTACCTCATTCTTGAGACCCCTAAAAAGTGAATGTACTGTAGACCGCACCCGTTAGGCATCGTCTGAGCTTTACGTGTATTCATGATGCGCTAGAAAGGAGGACAAGGGTCCGGAGTTTGGGCCCCATGTACCAACCTCTTCCCTGTCCTAATAGGTTAGTTTTTATGTGACTTGATTTCCCTTAAACGAGTAAAACTGGTCGTATGTCTGCCACCTGATGTGACGAGTGCCACAAGCCGACAGCAGACTTTCTCACGTTCCGCTGCCAGTTCTCCGCTGGCTGGGGGTGGCAGCCCGGGAAGCGCCGAGGCAGCTGCTCGCTGCTGGACCACAAGTCACTAACTGTCCGCAGCGGTCAGGGGACAGATTCCCAGAACGCAACCGCCACCCAGACAGTCCCCAAATGCCGGTCGGGCTCCTGCAGCGGGGTAGCCCCGGGGCACACGGGCAATGCCCAACGTCCACCTGAGCAGCCGCGTCTCCCGCTCTGCCAGGCGGAAGAGCCCGAGCACCAGGAGCTGAGGAGAAGGCGAGGCGTCTTTCGTCAGGGCCTACGCCAAGGATTAGGAGTGCCAGGATTAAAAGTATTTAAATACGCTAAAAGTATGACCACAGAATTCGGGCTGCTGACAGGGAAGTTACTGGCACCAAATTGTCTCTGCAAATTAGAAAATAACAGTCACAATTTAGACTGTATGTCAAGATAACAAATGGAAAAGGCTTTTATCTGCATCCAGTCATAAAGATAATCTTGCAGCGTTCCTACTCCCACTAGGGTTAACAGCTTTCGAAGAGGCTTTCCGTCCAGCCTGCTGGCATCACAACATATAACCTTATCGAGCTGCAGGGCTCTGCTGGAAATGCTGCAAACCTGCAGGGAGCCAACAGCGACGTGCAGCGCTTCGGAGGCCCCTGGCCCTTCGGAGGCCCCCGGCCCCTCAGAGGACCCCCGGCCCTTCGGAGGCCCCCGGCCCTCGGGGCCCGGCCTTGCCGCTGCCTGGGCTTTTCCCACAAGCCACGAGAGGGACCCAGACGCTGCTTTTCCTCCTTCCGCGCAGCAAAGCGACTGCGGCTCTTGTCTGAGACAGAACTCTTGCAAAGCCAAACCTCAGGCACAACCCCTCCTTCCCGGTCCTCTGCGAGAGTCTTGCAAGCGACTGCTAATCGCTGGCAGCCCTCCCCTCTCGCTAGCTATTCACTTAAATATATTCTTTATTATGTATGTAAAAGAGCAGATTGCTGGGATCAGCTGTGCGTTCCGAGCAACCAGCTGCACGGTTTCACTCTCCTCTCTGGTTAGGTCATCCCAGAAAAACAGGATTGTTATCTGCAAGATGGCTCAGGCCACCTACCTCCCAGGGAGAGTGTCCTGGCACCTGCAGAGCGAATCGCTAGACAGGACGCTCTGTGAGTGAGCGCCGGTCGCTTCTGCTCCGGGACTGCCACACATCAGCCTCATTGCCGGGACCAGGGCTTCATTAGCATTCTCTCTGCTGACGAGAGAGGGACTTTGGAAACACAAAACGGGTGTCCGAGACAAGGTTTTCACACCAGTGTTTATACGCAGGATTCTTGTGCACTAGAGGCTTCGCCCACTTTGGATTCAGTGAGCGCCTCTCCATTCGTGTCCAGCTGTTCTAGCAACATGGGAGGTTCTAAGATAAGAGAAACAGCAAAGGCCAGCTGCACTGCAGCTCAGCGCAACACAGTGCGATGGCTCACGAACACGGAAAGCCGGGAATACGATCAGGATTTCTTCAGCTTGAGTACCGTAGCTTAAGTTACGAAAATAGCCTGTCCGAACTTCCTACCGTAGTGGTTCTGTCTGCATTTTCTTGTGACTCTCAACCGAGTTTAGGAAGCCGAGTCTGGAACACAGTAACTCTTCCACAGTTCCTACAGATTTCAAGGCTTTCATCTTCCTTTTGCCTCCCCCCCGCCCCGTACGGCCTGGAAGGGGAGTCACTAGCTCAACTGGCTGCTTCACGGCAGCAGCGTTTCTGGTACAGAAGGGTACTGAAGACAGAAAAGACGAGGTTGCAAACTACAGCAAACATTAAGTGGTGCCAGTACCCCCAGCTAGGATGCAGCTACAGCAACTTCAGCAGCAGCTGTCTCAGTGCAGAGGCTGTGCCGGCGCCCGCAGCAGCCCAGGACGCGGACAGTGCTAATTCCAGTTGCTCTGCCCCGGTCGTGCAGCTGGCCCAAAACCCCGTTCTGTAAATCCAGCTCGACTTTACTCTAACCATAGTTTTGCTCCCCTATTTTTGACTCTTGCCTGAATTTTTTTTAAATTAACTAACATTTCTCTCGAAGAGTACATATATGTCTAAAGACATAAAGGGCCAAACACAGAAAGCAATCACACTGAAGCATACACCTATATGTATGAAGCACGCATGTATCTCTATCGCTGTTCAGTTACATCGGCATTTCAGAGGGCAATTGCAAGTATAATAGCAATATTTTAGGTATATTCTGATGTATTCCAGTGTAATGAAATAGGGGCTTTTTTTTCTCCAGACAAAGATGAGATGAAAAAGTGTGTGGAAGATGGTATTTGATACAGTTAAACTCTTTGCTGGATATGACCAGATACGGAAAAAGGAGAAATCGAATTGTAAGGATGTTTTCTGGTATCACTTTCTGCCTTGCAAGAGTTCCCAACTCATCCTTACCCAATTAACCAGCTACAAACTCAGTGTCACTCCACGAACCACATCGAACGCTCGCACCACCTCAGCCTGCCTCCTCCTGATCTGCGAACGACAGGGACAGATAAAGCGTGGACGACCGACAGCTCCTCCACGAAACCCCTTTCCAAGAAAAAGCGCAGCCTTTCAGCAGGATATGCCCAGACGAGATCTACCGCAGTCTGCAGGGAGCGGGTTGTATTTTAGAAGCCTGTAGCTTCCTGCAGTGGTCAGATAAAACTCACTCAATGTGTATATATATATTGTTATGGCAAGATACAGCAACTAATTGTGATCTCGTTTCACAAAATAATTCTTTGGTTCCTTGTTCCCCCCGTTCTCCTGCCATCAAGCCTTTGTGAAAAACGGGAAGCTTGGCCTTGCCTGCAGAAAATCTATCCAGAGCATCTCGTTTCTTCAGAACCTGATGCCAAAGGGAGCCAGACAATTTAACAGGTAAAAGTACCACACGTATGACATAACCGCTGAGCAGCAAGCTAAACATTTAGAGGCCAAACTGCATTTCTGACCTCTCTGAAAGCAACAAACTCGTATTACTGATTATTTTTATGGCAATACAGCAGAATGCTAACGATTCACCAAAGGCTCAGTGGGAAGACGGCACCAGGGATCCTGTGTGCTGCCGCCGTGAGAGTCGCAGAACAAGGACGGCCCGGCACCTCGACGGCCCACGGTCTCAGCAAATGGGACAAAAAGCAACTGCCAGACAAACTGTTACAGCCAAGAAACGGATTAAGTTCAAACACACCTGCTTCGGCCCCCACTTCAAGAGACCGACCTTAATACAGTCACTGGCAGAGACTCAGCTCAGATTCCTCTGCTCATTTTGCATGGAGTCTCAATGCTTCTTTAAAAAGGACTAACGTAGCCTAAACGATACCTGCAGGCTGCTCCCGCCGTACGAGCTCATCCTGCTCCCGTGATTAGCAAGGTATGGGTGCATTCCGTGTGCGCAGCGGCTGGACTTTCCTCCTTTAGAAACCAGGGAAAGAGGCAATTCTATTAAGACAGGAGCAAAAAGAACAAACAAGAAGGGGCGGAAAGCGGCCTCCCGCGAGGGCGCGGGACGAGGCTGCGGCGGCGGAGAGCGCCCGCTCCGAGGCGGGTGTACGCGGTACTCGGGGCCGAGCCGGGGCACCCCGTGCCGCAGCGTCCACGCGCGCGTTGCCTGCACAGTGACCTCGCCAGGCTTAATTCGGTGCAATTTCTAAGCAGGCGGGCAAACCAATGCCAGCGATTAGATGCAATTAATGCCGCATGAGAAATGTGACAGACAGATTTTAATTAGGCTATAAATGAAATCACAGCCCGAAAAGCAGTAACTCCTGCTCAGGGAGTCAGCAACACAAAAGCAGAAGAAAGGCCCCTCCCACTCGAAAACGCTCCGGGATCACTGTTGCCAAAATACCGCTCACTCCTCCTTAGCAGCTCGGTGGACCCTGTCGCACTAAGCCCCATATCTAATCCGTCATTTAAAGCTTTTATAGGGGAAACATCCTTGAGGTGGTATAATTCATGAAAGAATTGATTCTAAAAGATTATACTAAAGAAATTAGAAAAGACTGAAAGCCTCAAAGATGTTGGAAAAACTGCATGCGAGCAGCCGGCAAAGTTAACATGATAACAGTTTGTAAGGAAAAAGAAGGCAGAAATTATGGGTGAACAAAATCCTGTGAAAAACAGTGAACAGACCCGAAATCTCCACGGAAGCCCAAAGTGACACTCGGCACTCTTCGGACGCAGGAAGGTGTTAAGGTGACATTTCACGTAGTTTCACGTTTCAGGCTTCAGAGCAGGACCAAGGAGGATAATACTTCGGAAAGTCTCTGTAACTATGATCGTGCTTCGGTATACAAAAACATAGGAAAAGTTGGAGCAAAACTTCCAGCCCAAAAGCTTTCAGACAAACCCTGAACAGGACTGAGGTAGGTAACAGAAGAGAAAAACCATTGCTGGAGCCTGTGAAGTAGGATCACTGCCTCCCTTCCCAGGCGAGAGACGTCAGCACTGGGGCGTCAGCAAAGGGCAGAAAACAAGTTCGCTAGAGAATTATTTCTGAAACAGGTTTCAAACTGCCAAAGGACGTGAAAAGACAGACGCAGTACCACCCTTCCGCGACACAGCAAGCACGTGGCCACCACAGCTGGGTAGAAGGTGGAAACGAGGAATTACAAACTGCTCCTGCAAAACGGCAGTCTCCAAAGGCCCGACGTTGCTGGGAAAGAAAATGAATGGGACAGAAAACAAAGATCAAGAATTATAACAAGAATTATATCAAAAGCAACAGTTATTCCTTTTCCCTTTTAGCCAATATTACAGGAACAATTGGCAAAACACTCGAAGCAAGTATTTCCCCTTCCCATATTATGTTCTAATGATCAGTCCTAGCTTAACTAATTAATGCAAAAAGCAATGCAACAGTGAACAGGCGATACACTGCTGACATCTGCAACGAAAACCAGAGAGAGAGAATGAAGGAATAGGAACAGGAACGCGTGGGTCATTTCTGCGGCGCTTGTTAGAACAGGTTGACGTAAAACATGCGATAGGCATAATATACATCTAAAACTACATACATATACATACACACACATATATATGTGTACGTATGTGCACTGTCTGTTTGAAGCAGAGGTTTGGAAAGTTACAGGAGAGAGATTAGAGAGCAGAAGTTCATTTTATCGCGGTCCTATCATTCCCACACATACCAACCACGCGCACGCAATCTTCAGTCCCCTGTGCAGAAACAGTCAACCTTTCTGAAATGATTGCATTATCATTTTTGGCTCCTGCTCTACTTCCCACAAATCTAAATATGTAGGATGGCCAAATTACGTTTAATCAGTATCACTGTTAGGGCAGGTTGTGCTATTATAAATTGAAAAAGTTGAATCAAGAACATTGCGTTTTTAAACACTGCAGAGTTTGAGCAGAAAAGCAGTGGTATCCATATACAAAATAACCTTAAATTTTTATGAATTTAAAGTTGCATTAGACAGTGAGCTGACCTATGTTGACCATAAACTTAGTCGATCTCTTTTAACTCAACACCTGGACATGATGGGCTATGCCGCGAAGACGTATTTCGAAGTTCCAAGGGATTCGGTCCACTCTTTAAGGGTTTTTATTTTATTTTTTTTTAAGAAAAGAAAAATTAAGCTAAAATATTTCAGTGGCTCAGTTTGGGTAAACATGGAAAAATCTATCTGTTTGTCCTTACCTTGACCCAGCTATTTAAAGGCTGAACATGTCTCGTAAACAGAATTTGTTGGTTTTTTTTAATATGTCCACCAGGGATCTCTCATGTGTTTGGTAGAAAGGGAGAGGGGAGAACTGTATGGGGCTCAGAAGTGAGCACAAAAGCCTAAAACCACACACAAACATAATCCTGTCCCCTAAAAGGCAGACTCTTTCCTGCATCACTTCACGATACCTAAAAACTGACAGAGCCACCTGCTCAGAAAGCCAGAAGACACCAACAGCTCTTTCTTACGTTGTGACAGTTGCGACTGCCACCAAATCGCATCTCTACTGATTTTCACCATTTCTGTGGGTGACAGAGATCTATTTCTGTTCATCGGTTTGCCCGGCCTCGTTGCCTCCTCCAAGACAACGTAATTATACTTTCAGTGAAACTGTCACCAGGTGCTTCCCAGAAGTCTCCCTGACTTAATGGAGTTTCAAAATAACGTCTGTGACCTCTTCATCTTTCTAGTTCTTAAAAGCAGGCTCAAGTCATCCGGCTGTGCCGCAGAGCGAGCAAAGCCCTTCAGCGCTCCCAGCAACATCTGCTTAAAGGAAGAGATAAATAATAGAACGAAACCAAAAAATGTCCTTAAAAATCAACCCTGTCACAGCTAGTAGCTGAGAAACCCATCTCCCAGGAACAGATTTACTCGTCCCTGAGAAGAAAGGAAAAGGAAGGAGCGAAGGGCTTGCTTGGAATCCCTCCTTCCCTGCTGGAATGTGTGTAAATACCTGCCAGATTAGCGTGAGTTATTTCCTTTAGGTTGTGTAAATGTTCTGGAAGAATGAACATCTGCAAGAGATAACAGTTACGCAGTCCGAAAACACTTCCACATACATAACTTAAGGTGCTGGGTATCTCCCATGCAGAATGCATTAACGGATGAGAGAAAGCTATTCACCAAATATCCTTACTCCACTCAAAACAAATACATCTATTTACTTTAATACCTATGGCATACGATTCTCCCTTTGCTTAGCTTCCTGCCAGTTACAAGCCCCAGCCAGACTTCACCCTACGTCAGCAGAGAGAGTCCTCTTTCTGTCGGTTCCTCCCTATATTCTGCCACTGGTTTCCACCCAGGCCCTCGCACTTTCTACTACTGTGCCCAAATTTGCAACTTAAACCTTAAAAAAAATGCTTTGGGGTTTCCAAGGACATGCTCCCGTCTTCTCACGGAACATCGCTGCAGTCCCCCAGTTTTGGCAAGTTCCCACTTCGTCTTCCCGCAAGTCCTCCAGAGACGGAGGGGAGGGCGGGTGGGAGACTCGCTCAGGCTGSTGGCACTACAGAAGCCTCCCTCGCTCCTCGAAAGCCCTTCTCCCGCTGAAGTCAGAGGCGACAGTCTGAGTAGCCCCAGGGAGACCAGCATCAGACTCAAACATTCTGCCATAAACCCCTATTTTTCCTCCTGGACTATAAATGTCTCTCTGCAGCGGAGAGAATTCTTTTTTGACACGTTACACAATGGACACAATATAAAAAGGCCGTGTGCTTGGCAGGCTTTCCGAGACTTCCCTGGGGGAGCTCAGCAAACAGGCGGGCGTTTGAGGAGTTTTTCCCCACTGCGCGGCCAAAGCTGCATTTCAAGGAACGGCAGAAAGATGACTCTCATGGGAAAGAACCTATGTTCCTGTTACGGAGACGCTGAAACAACTTCCTTCAAAGCTTCCAAAACTTTGAAGTGACCTCAGCGCCGGGAGATCGCATATGTGTTTGCCAGTGCTGAGTATAAAGGTGAGTATGTCAGCAGCAGTTTTGTCCTGTCATTAACTGCTTTAGGGAGTACGAACTCGCACCGAGCATCCCGACGCTTTCTTGGACGGGTCAGAAGAAGAACGACACGATGACCAGCAGTCTGCGACACCGCTCGCCACAACGAAAGGCTGCCTACCTCTGCGAGCACTTCGTCTGCCGCAGGACAGATGTATTCTGAAGCTTAAGCATTTGGGTTTTGCCTTTTTAGGACCGAAACAGGAACAAGAAGAGTTGCAATAAACTTATATGTAAAAAATACCTGCCTTTGTTAAAAAAAAACAAAATAAAAATAAAAATTGGGTGAAATATCAGTTTTCGTGTCATTAACCTTGCTGGCGTGAATCACAGGAGTTAGAAATGCAATCAAGCAACATCACTGCTTATTTAAGAGACAACCACAAGTATGCAAAAGCCATCATTAGGGGTTATTCTTTACAGAGGACTGCAAATTTTTAGTATTTCATTGAGACAGAGCTCTGCAAGCGGTACATCATTTGGTTCATCAAAGCACAACTTGCTCAGGTGAACCAACATGATTTTCCCACTTTTTTTTTAATAGTTATTTATATTTTTTGAGGCTCACTTCTGTAAGAAAATTTATATGAGGTTCCTTACCTTCAAGTACAAAGCTGTTTTCAAGGTGTCATGTAGGATTTTATCCAGACCATTTTTAACATTTCTGATACACATGGCCTGTTCACTTCTGTTCACTGGTTGTCTAGGGCTCAACAGGGCACATTCTTGTTTTTCCAGTATCTGGTTTCCTTTTTTCCCTTTAAACTACATCTGATTTCGAGTAAAATATGCTTCTGCAAGATATTTTCCTGTTACGTTAAGTCTTTCGCAATGTTTTCAAAATCACTGTCCATCTTTCCTGTCCTTGTCCTGAAGCAAAATATGCTATTCATTCACTAAAATATGTTGTTAATAAAAAAAGAAAAAGAAAAGAAACATAAGAAAAGGAAAGGAAGGGAAGAGCTGGATCCTTCTGATCTTAGCTAACTTTTTAAAACTCTAGTTAAACTTTTATGCTGAATTAAATCATTGCAGATGCATAGAGAAGCCTAAGCAGAGGGCCCAGTCTTTCGCCAGACAGCTCCATGATGATCCTTCAGCTGTGTCTCGCCATGATACTTAAACAGAACAAATTAATTTTATATGGAAACCAGTTATGCCTCCTGCTTTCAAAGAAGAACAACCAAGCTAGGCCAGACTTACTGTTATTTATTTGACAAGACAAGACAAGAAATAAGCATGGAACTGTGTTGGTACCCATTGAATTGCCCTCGTCCCACACCAGGGAAAGCCCCGCAGAAACAAGGACAATTTAATCAAAATCTAATTGGAGAGTTCAAAAGAAATAAGGTTACAGCAGCCTAAGCTGTAAAGAGTTCAGACACACCAGTTCACTCATCTTCAGTCTCCACGCACCAGATGCACGTGACTATGGAAAGGGGATCTGGACTCCAGATACCTCCCAGAATTCCTGTATTATCTTTCCATGGCAAGTCATGTAGCTCTGCCTTTCCGATTTCTCCAGCTAGAACTTCAAAAGACATGCCTATTTTACAGGGCCTTCCAGCTGCAATGCTTCATTCATTAGAGTTGATTAATGGCTTTATTAGTTGCTATATGGATACATCATAGTCGTAGTTCTACTCATCTGTGGAAATCACTATTTTGAAACATGAATTCAGCACCGAGATTTGTTTCTCCCAAACACCTGCAGTTAAACTGAAGAAAAATAAGGATAGAGAAATTAAAGTGCAGTTCTCCTCTCATTTAAGGGTCAAAACATTAACGTAATTATTCTTGACCTGTAATATTGCATCCACAAATGATAATTCTTTTTTTCTATTCTGCAAATATGAGGAATATACGGTGGCCTCTGTTTTTATCAGTGTTGCAAAATCAAAATCATCATGGAAATGTCAAGAAAAATGTTTTCTGTGAATAAACTAAGTGCAGTTGCAATTTAGCAAAGCTCCAGGTATCACAAACTTAGAATCGTATGACCAAAGTCCCCAGCGAGTTCAAAAGACAAACATTCTGACAGATGCTTGCAAAGACCGGAGGTTTTCTTCCAAGTGCTTACTTACTGGATTTGGTTTTCTCCCAAGAGCAGAAGGATATAGTCTGATATTTAGTACCATAAATCTCTCTCTAACCCTTATAATGCAAATAGCATAAGCCCGTTGATTTTTGCTTAAAAACAAAACAGACAGCAGAACCACTAGCTCTCATACAATGTTGCCATAAAAATATTTGATAGCTGTTTTTAAGGTGATATTATATACAGGTATAAATAATGCTAATCAAAGTGTAAACAGAATGCAGACACAAATAGCCACCTAAAGCATATCTGCTGAAGATCCCTCCCCTGGCTAATTAACTGCTGCTTCTGAGCTAGCCCAAAATGGTACAAAACCAGAGATTTGGCAGCACCTCTGAACAGCTGACCAGCACAACTAAATAAAGTAGTCTCGCGGGGTACTTGCATTAAGCTCCTCCAGATGTTGAGCTTTTCGGGTAGGACTGCTCAACAGACTGACGGGAGATAACATGAATTACAATGAGGTTTCAAAATACGACTTAAGGCCTCCTTTTCAGCCATAAACTTTAATGGAAACTCTACTGAGTGGACACTGGTAGTAAACAGACAAAGAAGGTTCAACCAGGGAACCGAGACTTGAAAACATATTTTCAGGAGTTACACTGATAAAGGAGAAGGCTTAATGAGACTAGAAAAAATCTTCCTCTGCTACCAAAGAAAGGAATGAAAGCTAAAGACACTGGAATAATTGGTCTAATATACAGGTATTTTACTAATCGGGTTTAAACTTACTCACATGAAAAAGAAGCTACCACATTCTTTATTCAGAAGGAATTTTAAACCAAGCATCTTTCAAAGCTCTGAAACGCTGACCATCAGTCACTCCTTCCAACGCGCACCCGTGTCCGGCCGGAGGAGAACCGGAGGAGCTGAAAGGCCACGAAGACGACTACGTTCCCAGGCAGAAAGGGTGAAACCAGAATGCTCACGCGTGACAAATTTGCAGCTGAGTTTTAACGGGCCCAGTCTTTCTAGGCAGCGTGCGCAACTTTGGTTGCATACGACACTAATGCAAATAGTACCTCTTTTTTGAGGTTTGCTCCCTCAGTTACGAATGCTCGATGGGCAGCACAGATTTCATTTTGAACAGCTGGAAAGTCCCCAGTAAGAAATCATTTCCTCCCAGTCTCTTTGTCTCAATATGATTAAGATCAATACTACAAAACATACAAGCAGGGAAGCATTTTGTAAGGCTCCCGAGAGCTGCAGTAGCATTTCTAGAACAAGACTGTCTATGTAAAACTATTGATTACTGATTTCATTATCTACGCTTTACTACAAAAGCCACTTAGGGTTCCCAGATGCATCATAGGTATCAAGAGTAAAAACCCTGGAAAATAAATGGAAGAAGTTACAATAGCAAATGGCTTGTTTATGCCCTGATTGTATTAGGCAATTAATGGTGGAATGAAACATCACGTTGCGTCTGAAAACAAAAAGCAATACTGTCTAAAGAGCATTTAATGAGCGTGTTTTATGTTGTCCTCAGCAAGCTTACCGCCGAGCCACAGAAGACCTTTACATGCACCTCCTTTTGTCTCTAAGGAAAGGGTCGTTATCACTTGGTTTTTGTTAAAATCCTAAGTTAAAAAAAAAGACCAAATGTAACGCTTTAAACTCCAAATTCACATTCTCAAAGAAGCAGTTGGTTAAGTTCAAATACTTTGTTATATAGAGGCAGTCATAAGGCTGTGCAAGCTATCAGAATTGCAGAGGTGAACAAAACACATGCATGCAAAAGGGTAGGATTCAGTAACTATCTGTCAGAGATCTTTTGCATAGCTCTGATGTACAGATATGCTAAATATTTGACAGTCCAAATCTGCAATATTAACGAGGTGAGATCCTGAGCAAGCAGGAAAACTGAAGGAAGAAATAACGTATTCATTTTCTAGGAATAGGTCTTCTACTGTGCAATTCAGGGACAGCTTCGCAGACTGCAATAAGAGGGGGCTAAATGCCTAAATCATTTAAAACTAGATAAACTACTTGATCTGCTCTCGCCCCAAAACTATTTTCTACATCTGTTTTTCCTATGCATTTCAATTATCTTCCGCCTCTGCTAGACTTCCCTTGCTGAAAAAGAACCAAGTAACGCTGAACACCAGAAACATAAACCAGCCACCACTGAAGATGCTTGCCTCCGATTTTTCCCGTTATCCATGTGACATTTACTGCTGCTGGGTAACAAGGAATGACAGAGCTGTTAGGAGTCGTTCTAGTAAATCTGCTCTCCCCTTAGATGCCAAACGCTCAGCCTGGTAACGAAAGCTTCTGCCGGCGTGTACCGAGATCAGGCGTCCGAAGCTGAATGTCTCAGCTTTGAGAGCTGCTCCTTACGGCCCTGTGCCACATCTCGTTTTTGCTCTGTTGAACGCATTCCCTGCAAAGAACAAAACTGCGGTTCGACAGATTCGGCCTCCGGGTCGCGAGCCTCCGCCAAGGTCCCCTGCCTCCCGAGGTGACCCGGAGTCCCGGCCACGAGCTGCGCCCCAGCAGCAGGGCGCTCTGCAGCCTCAGATGTCCCCCGTGCGGAGGAAGCACCCAGCCCTGGGAGCGGTCCTGGGTCGCCCAAGTCACAGGCTCGGCCTCTGCTCTTGTTCCAGAGTCGCTTTTGCAAGGGCCGAGAGCAACGAGCGCACGAGGGACCGGTGCTACGCGTGCGGGAAGGGGTCTCTCGCCGTGAGTTTGCTGAGGTTGTTCACACACAAGACGTGTCTCAGGTCGCCATGTGCTGTTGGTAACTTTTCAGATCAGTTCCTTTTACTTCTGAACTACGTTAATTTTTGTCATTGCCTACCGGAAGGCAGCCCACGCCGCCAGTGCTGTTATTTTGCTAAGTCGTCGGAGCTGAAGCGGAGACCCTGGACGAGCCGGGTGGCCGTTTCCCGCTCAGCAAATCTGCGTTCCTTCAGAAGAAGCAGTTTGATCTAATGCAGGTTGAAGACTTAGAGCAGTTACTTACATAAGGACCTCCACAGGCCTGTAGTGCTTCCACTGAGAACAGAAGTGACCCGTGCAAGCGGAAGACAGCACGGAGACAACAAGCAGCGTTACGTAAAGACGAAAGAGACCTTATCTGCACAGAGGACGGGCGTGAGTGAAATCTTGATGTCCTTTCCTCAGCTTCCAGACCACATGAGAGAGGACAACCGGTAAGGAAACCCATCACGTGCTTGAAATGTTATACTTTCATGTCTATATGTTAGTTGCATTAAAAAAGATCTTCAATCCTTTTTTGAAAGCAAATACACTGCAAAAGGAAGGTGCTGTCTTTCAACTATTGAAACTGAAAATTTCAGTACTGCAGAAGGGGAAATGGCAGTGCAAATATATCCAAACACCTTTCTTTTAGGGACTATTTAAAGTCCTTTTTTCTCCTTATGTCTTGCAATTTGACTGTAGCGGCACCACGCAGGGCTCCAGACAGCTTCCAACACTGCAGGAATAGCACTGAGTCCTCACCTTCCTCCTCCTGAACCAGATACAGCCATAATGGAAGTGCAACAAAAGTGTTAACAATAGCAGGAAAACTTCAGTGAAACAAGTCTGTGGCATTGCTGCCCTTATAATGATCCATTTTTCTAAATTTCAAACAACTGACCTAACGAACTGTTTCCAGAAAGGGATTTTCAGGAGCATTCGATCTGGAAAATACAGGCAGGAAGGAATGAACTTCCTAAGACTTAGAAAATGGTATATTCACAGAACTAAATAAGTGTACGAGGGAGAATTATCATACAAAAGACAGAAAATCTCACATATGCCTCAGATTCCTTCTGATTAAAATCCTGCATAATGTTTGAAGATTTTCATGATGAATTTATTCCTACATATGCCATGGTGAATTCTGTATTCATACTGCCTGCATGGCTTAACGCCATGTTTTTAACCATTTGCGTCCTTCAGCTGAAAGGTGTGCATTTTAAAGAGCCTACGCTAGTACTCTAGAGACTGTAAAGTGGAAAGCCATGTCTTATTCTCATACAAGCAAAAAACCACCTCTGACATTCTTTTAATTAAATCCTTGGAGCTTTCTAGGGATGAATTCTACAAATTAAATGTACAGTATCATTCTGGGGCGAGTTTACTAAGGAAAATCGTAACTGAGCTCCTGAACAAACAGAAATTGAAATACATGATTTGACTTTTCCATGTGTAACTGGTTTGGGCTACACATGCCCATTGCTTATCAGTTGAAGAGAAGTCTGATGAGAGCTGAGATATCAGTAAGCTGTGAGAATTCAAGCTTCTCATGATGCAAATATACAGTAGAGGAAGTGATGGACAATTTGCAGCTGGTGGAAAGACGTATCCTCTAATTACCTACATCTGGCAGCCATTATCTCAGCATCTGCCGTACTGAAATCCAATACACCTCACAAAACACAACGGCATGCCGAGGAAAGGCACAGAAACCCCAGGATCCTCCTTAAGAGCTTAGGACCCACCCGCCCCGTTATCCATCGCACACTGTATTGTTAGAGCAGCAAAAGGACCCCAGTATCCTACTGACCAGTTGCGTCCATTACAAAGGACTGTATTATTTCGGTGCTTTGGTATCCGACAATCAGCTCAGGACCGTGAATCAGCGTAACTGATTTCCATTATCAGTGATTCAAAACAGTTCCTGGCTAAAGAGCTGTTTCGGATCTCTGGTAATGATCTATCCACTCTTTACGCAAGCCACTTAAACCTCTAAAAAAATTTCATTTTCTAATCCGCAAAGCCTGGGCTACTCTACTTCTTTGCTGCCATTGTTTACTTGTATTAGCATAGCACGTGCGGAGCAGACTCCTGCCTCAAAGCCATGATGTAAGCTTTGAGTCACTGCCTCTTAAAAATCGCTTTGAGAAGCCCGGACTAAAGGCATCCAAGAGAAGCAGATGCACTTAGTATGGCTAAGAACATTAAAAATTGCTGCTGCTGCTGCTGCAAGACGGCTGAGACCCCCCAAACGTGCCCAGACTGGACCAGACAGCCTGGTGATCTGCCCTGATGCTAGCACGACAGAGCCCGACAAAGTACGGCAGCGTCCTGAAAGGCTGCAAGACGCTATATACACAACAGAGTAAGTGGGATGTAAAACACAAACGTGTTTTTCAAGCGAGTTAGCTGCTAAAGGAGAGCGGCACAGGAGGCTAATCCGCGAGTCCGCTCGACCGACCGCCACGGGAAGGGAGCTCATTTCCGACTCTTGGCACCTCGCGCAGGGCCGCCTGCTGCTCTCGTGCTGAGTGGAGGGTTTCCAGATCCCAACTGTGTTTATTTGCCTGGGGAGGGGGGAGAAAAGCAGTTAACAGGCATCCCCGTTCACCAGACCAGAACCACCTGTTGGCACCCAAAGCGGTGTTTTGGCCGGCTTACGCAGACCGAGGGTCCGGCAGGTGTCCTGGCAGCCAGCGGGAATGTAAAGCGGGCTACAGAGGCCCCACAAACATCAAATTACGCAAAGAAAAAACGTCTGCGTAACTGCATGCAGCACACGTGTCTGTGTGCACAAGTTTAACCACAAGCAGCTGAAGTCCCATAAAGTTAAGCATGTCTGGGAGGAAACCAACCCAGCCAGGACTGGAAAACCTCGCCCCAGAAAGGGCAGCAGCCGACGAGATGCTCCTTCCGAGCCGCAGCCGACGCTGGCGGTGGATCCGATCCTTCCGCGCGCTTCCCTTCAGCCGCCAGCGCTCCTGCCCCAGTCCCTGGCAGGGGACAAAAAAGCCACAGAGCCTGAAGAAGAAAACACGACTCCGGCCTTGCTCCCCAAAGCGTTTTCCTCGGAAATGTCTTGTGTCGTTTCTCTCCATAATATAAAACAAACAAGCAAGCAAAAAAGGAGAGACACCTTAAAAATCCCAGCAGGATCGAGAACAGAAGCAACTCAGCGGCACACCGATCAACCAGAAGCTAGCGGTACTGTCAGGGACGGGAATCTGAAGGCGGAATCTGCTTGACATTCCTAAGGCAATTGCTTCCAGGAATTTGGAGTGAAACCTCTTTTCTTTTTTATTTTGTCTCTGTACAACACCCAACGTACTTCAGAAGGCAACATCCCCCCCTAAAAAAACAAATCAGCCCCCATACAAATATTTAGAGTAGCGTTTCCTTACTCATATCCTTCCTCAGCTTCTCCCTTTGCCCTCTTCCCCAATAAAAGCCAGTGTGGTTTAAGAGAATTTTTTCTGGGAGCCCCAAGATGGGATTTTGGCATTAGCCTCCAGATCCTGCTAGCCGGACAACCATGACGCTCCAGAAATGAACAAGTTGTGTTTCAGACACATCTCCAGAAATAGCTGTTCTGCCAAAACCGGGCTGGGCTACACTTTTATCGGCATCCTCTGCTGTCTCAAGAAGGCAGATGGTTGGATCAGCAATTGTAAGTCTTAACTGGCCCTTGGCTTCCTCACTTGAGGGATGGTCTCATCCTCTCAGGTAACGGTTCAAGGATTCAGCATTAATTCACTCCATTTGGCACACGTGCATCAAGTTCTTCTTATTACCAGTTACGCCATGGGATCCCAGATGGTCCATTTTTAGACTGTAATATTTTTCATTGCTTGGAAAATAATCTGTTTTCCCATATAAATATCACTTAACTCACCTCCATGCATACAGTCTGACTTTCAACAGATGGTTTATGAGAAGAAAATATGTACGGTAGACTACATAGCTCACAAAACAAGGGAAGAAAAACACTTTGAAAGCTCTTTGGACTCCCAGCTTAACTTCCCAAGTTGGCTAAAGTTTTTCCCAAGTTGGGAAGTTTTGCAAACACAAAACTCACCCTTCTTAATTGGTCACAGCTGGCTGCGAACATTCGCTTGAAATCTTTGCAGGGAAAATGAGAGTGGGGCCTGACATTTAGCTATTCTACTTATACTGTAATAGTTAAGGAGGTGACCACGTGAGGTGCTGTGCAGTTTCAGTCCTCACTGAAGTCAAGCAGAGGGAAAACATGCATCGCGTTGAAGGTGACATCTAGTATCTCACATGACTTGGCCCAACGTAAGAATCCTGAAAAACAAAGCTTAGACTCAGTCTTCTCTTGGTGGCAAAATAAGCAACTTTCCTCCAAGTTCGTTTTCTTTCTTTCTCTCTCTCTCTCTTTTTTTTTTTTCTTTTAAACAATTCTCAGATCTTAACATAACAGGTTGCTGGTTGCTACTTCCCTCCAAAATCTAAATCTACTGTGACTGGACTAACAAAGCAGGTTTCCATGGTATCTCCATAGGAGATGGGAGCTTTATCAGCAGGGATGCAAAGTATTTCCGCTATCATCTGGGCTACTTTCTTCCCCTTACTCTGGCACACTTTCCAGAGTGCTGGAGGCACTGCGAGCAACACGAGCATCTGCTGGGGAGTGAAGGTCATCTTCTTACATGCCTCTAGGAGCTGAATTCACTGAGGGCAGAAGAATAACCATAGACAAAACCAACCAGCTCACATTAGATTTTCAGACTAGGTGACAAGCTCTAAGTAATGCACAAATATTGAAATCCTAATCTGCTAAAAATATCTCAAGAAACAAAAAGACCTTTTTATGAACCTCATGCCAGAGTTCACAATTTGCAAAAGTTCACTGCATTTTAAATACATCATTTGATATAGCCTGAGCTTCTCCTAGTCCCTGTCATCTGCAGTATGAAACACAGACTGGTGCCTCTTTAACGTGAAGTGCAGCAAAGATCTGTACGAAAATTTCAAACCAATGCAAGGCCAGTCCTTCATTTATTTGCAAAAATCTAAGTAGAGGCTACAACTCACCTAACAGAGACCAGCCATATATTCTCTTTTACCCAATATAATCACCTCTTTTAAATGATAATGAAATCATTAATTCTCGAGTTCAAAGTAAAGGCTTGAGCCAACCCAAGGAAAGCTTGAAAAGAACAAAGAAAGCCATATTTTGAATTCAGTAAAGCCTGTAAGATTATCCTCTTTTAAACTAGCAGCTCTTTTTCACCCACTAATATGTGCCTTTAACAAATGCTTTGGTAATATTTTTGCTATGCATATGTTATATCACTCATCAGCTAAGCTGGACAACTCTAAATAAATGTGATAGTATACATCCAAAAGGCTTTTTGCTGTACTTTAGTTAACCTTTAGAAATTCAAATCATATAAACTATAAAATTATTCATAGAGTGACTCTCCTACATTTACATCCAGATTTTTAAAACACGCTGCATGTCACCGGACACGTCCTGCCAGGAAGCTCACGGGGAGCGCCGAGCCGTGTTCCTGGCGCGAAGCATCCGGGCTCCGGCACACGCTGCGAATGGAACTGCAAGGAAATTCGTTTCTCAGGTAGAACCCCAGCTGTTCCTTCAATTTGAGCACATTTTCCTTTTTCTTCAAAACTCACTTCACAAAATATATATATTTTTTTTAACTAAATCAACCCCTACACAGCCTTGGCTTGTTTCCTCTCAGTAACTTTTTCAAAGTGCTCAGCGCTACCTGTTTGCCAGCTATTAAATACCTAATGTTTGGCTGATGGACAAGTAGATAGTTCAGAATGAAGCGGAGCTTTGCGCAAGCTGCCCTTCTTCCACTGCCTTTCTGAGCCAAAAAGAGCCAGAGAAAAAATCCCGGCCAGGCACAACTGCACTGCAGTGCTGCGGAGCGCGAGAAACCTGCGCTGGGCTCGGGCTCTTCCTCCCTGCCCGGCAGAAAGCCAAACCTCTGCATCAGTCGCCTGTTTGGAAATAAAAGTATTCTGGCTGCTGGAAGAAAGCGCTCGGCTTAACTTAGCCTCGATATTATTAACAGTGGAAGTGGCTGATAAACTGCGAGCTGAAGAACAATTGCTGCTGTTTAATCCCACAAACAGATTTTAAGTTGCCCTTGTGAACGCTAAAACCATGGAACATTAAACACGGTATCTTGCTGCTGCCAGACCTAAACTTGGCGCTGGTGTTCGGTTTGGGCTGGAGTCACCTGAGCTGAAGGCAGAGTTACCGCGCACGCGCTCACGCGTGTTCCCTTTCCGCGTCGGAAAGGAAAGTCTGGCTCTCGGGCCCAAGGAGAGTCTACGAAAGCTTCCAAAGACAACCAGAACCTTTCCAGTTTTGACTTCAACGTCTTCGAATCTCTTGCGGTGCTTTGCTTCTCTCTGAACGTCCGCTCCAGGCAGAAGGCTGCAGTAAACCTGTCCACCCCGCCCCACGCCACTGAAAGCAGCCCAGGCAGAAACACTCCAAAGGCTTCCAACTGCACAGTCTGAAGGGATTAGCGGGAGAAATAGGGTCATTAGTCAATCAAACAACACTGAGGGCATGTCAAATGCTTGTGCAAATGAGGGCAGTGCTACAAAAGAAAGAAACCGTAATGTTCTCCTGAGGCAGTGACAAAGCCATTTCAGCTGGCCTTGCAAGAGCAGACGCTAATAACAGGCCCCGCTTGCTTACAGCTGACCTGTCCTTTGTGCACGGCTAAAGGAGATTTGGTCTGGCCGACTGTTCAAAACATAGCCAGGCTAATTAGGAAGGGTCCCGTCTCCGAAGCCTTGCAAAGTTCCCACATAACAGCCCCGGGCGCCTGAGTGTTGCTGAAACGATCCACTCCGCGGTGAAGTATGTGGTAAGCGAATGTGAAGCCAAGCAGCTGATTTGCAGCATGAAATGCAAATAATAACAGCCTTTGTGCTCTGAGCGCTCTTCGCAAAAGGCCCCTGCAACAAACACACCTTCCAGAGCGCGTGGAGCAGCGCGGTGGCCTCCCCTGCGCTGGCCGCACGGGGCAGATGGGCGTCTTGCAGAGAGCCGCTCCCCGAGGACGCGCTGAGCGCCCACCCCCGGGTCACCCCGCCACCCCACCGTGACATCGAAGCGGCCCGTGCGGGCACCGCTGGGCCCCTGCCCTGCCCGGGAGGACGGAGAGCAGCGGGAAGAGCTCTCAGGGCTCCCCAGGGCCGAGGACACGTCGCGGGCTCCAGCGGCTGGACCCCGCTGCTGCGGCTGAGACGCGGATAACGGGAGCAGCACCAGTAGCGCTGCTCTGCTCTTCTCCTCCTTTTGCGACTTCCGTTCAGGTATCTCAGAGTTCGTCAAAACTCGACCAAGCAGGTACCAAAGTGTCAGGCGGTGCGGGGAACCCCGGCAGGCCGAGGCAGGCTTGGAGCAGAACGCAGCTCGCTCCCTCCGGGGAAGGCGCAGAGACGCTACGCCTGTCCAAGCTCACAGAACCGAACTGCGGGCCTCGCTTTGGGAACATCCCAACCTCAAAATCTCCATTTACAGCCCTTTCGTCTATTAGACACGGAAAATAAGATGGAGTCTAGGAGAAGCAAGCTGCCTCCTCAGTTCAGGAACAAGCTCTGCAAGTGTTATATCATTGCACAGCTCAACCTTTCTGTGTTTTCCTGCACTCACAAAGCTCCGGGACATAGCAAAGCTCTGAAATATTTAACGACTGATACCCTTATTCTAGTCTCTCTAATGGCACTGTGATAATATCATCGTCTCCTTCTAGAGCACTCTGCGGGACACCCCAGGAGCTCAGTGTCAGGATTATTCTTTTCTCTGTCCCTTCTCCCTCATGCGGCTTATTTCCCTAACCTTAAGTGTTGCAGGTTATCCACCGAGTGACCCAGCTTTGGCAAGCAACAGCGGTTATTTTGAAAGTTACGGTAGGGATGCAAAAGGGAAAAAAAAACCCAACTCGCTAGAACATTTGAAGAGCTCCTCATGCACTGGAATTCAGGCACTCCTCCACGGGGGGAAGAAAAGAAACAACGCAAAAGACCTAACCTTCACCCACAGGAATACTAAAGCTTCGGCCACTACGCTGTTACCGTGCTGATGCCTCTTCAGACAGGGAATGCAGGAATTACAAGATAACACAGGCACCATATTATTAGCATCCAACCTACAGACACACACACACGGTACAGGCTCTGTGCCAGCTATTGCAGGGAGACAATGCCATGTTGGATGGGGAAAAAAGAAGAGAAATCCATACGTCAACGGCACTTCACAGTCTCAAAAAGCCACCACGATGCAAGAGGCAACAGAAGAGGTGTGGAAACCCAAACGCGTCCACTGACGCGTTGCAGACCTTCCGGAAAGCGTTCTCACAGCCTTATTGAGAGGTCTCATTTCGAAGTGGGATGATTTAGTGCAGATCGAGAGTGCCCAAATATTACCACTTTGAACAGCTCAGGAGACAGCAAGGACAGCATCTTACTCCTGGAAGTCAGACTGATCGGGTACTGCCTATTTTCTAGCCAGGGTAAACATAGCTTTGCTGCTGCTCTAAGCTGGCCTGAAAAGCATCCAATGCTGAAAGGTATGGCAAGAGTCTGGCCAGGACAGAGTGCCCTGCCTTTAAAACAGACATTTCTGTATTTCTCTCCAGAAAAGAAAAAGCAATACCGTTCAGATCAGATGCAAGCGTTTCTGGGAGACGAACGACGACCCAACGCATCACTGTGGAACAACAGTCGCTCATTGATTTCGGTCAGGGCGACGAGCATTCTGCATTCGCAGAACCGCGTCATCGGAAGCCCTCAGAACCACGTCCAGGTTTGGTCCAGCCAAATGCTCAACAGCTCCATTCCCCAGGAGACGGCATCATCTCAAACGCCAGGACAGCTTCTTTTGTAGGTGACAGATCAGAAAAAATGATTCGCCGATTAACCATTCTCTGTCTTTCTCCAAAGCCGTCTCCTCTGAAAGACTCCTTTGAAGCAGATAGCATTCCCCGCCTCCGGCCTCCCATTCTATCATTAAAATTCAGCACAAATGTTGACTGAGTGACTGGCATAGAAATTAACCATCCAGATCACTTTTAACAGCAGAAGAGAACAAGAGATTCCAGATAACTAGGTTTCCACCAGAAGTTTGTCCAATAAAACATTTACCAAGGAAAATCATTTACAGAAGTAAATAAGAAATGAAGATGGAGGGATGAGTTTGTGACCAGGATCTTCCAGTACTCTCAGTCAGCACATTCTCTGTGGCAAGCAGGAGAGGGCTTTGGGAAGATGTTAGGGACAACAAAAAGCATCAAGAGACAAACAGAAAGCAATTCTCTGCAAGCTAGGGCTTATATAGCATTTTCTTCGGTCTTTCTGAGCCTTTCAGGACTCTAGAGCTGGGGAAACAGGTTTAAAAGCCAGATGGCAGGAAAGTTTAAAATGAAAGTGGCCAGGAAAAATGCCAGGAAAGTTTTCTGAAGATGTTCTTGCAAAATAAACACTGTCCCCAATCTACTGTATCTGTATCCGTTTTCTTCATCTGCAGCTAATGCAAGTGTTCCTCTGTTTGCAGAACCTGCGCCAGTATATAGGCTTTGGGTTATAAGAACACGTGCTCTCAGGAAGCAAGTTAAGTACCTGGTTTCACCTCTTTTTTCCTCCCTCCAGCCTCAGGGCCATTGTTTTCATGACATAAATACAGTATTTCAGCTGATGCTAATAGAACCAGGAGATTCTGAGCAGGACGACCATCGTCACAGGAGGTAAACCTGGAGGCAGGCAGCTAACAGTACACGGAGATTCCTCGAGTGCCTTCCTACGGCTAATACTGCAGAAGGGGCACATGGCAGAGTTGGTTTCCTAACTACCTGCGGCTGCTGCCTCCGTGTTTGTCTCCTACGACAAGGACTGGTGCGAGCGTTTCGCCCTTTGTTCAAAGCCTGGGACCAAGCCCGTTACAGGAGCTGACACGGAGCAGGATACCTGCAGCTCCGTCCCTTTTCAATGAGGCAGGCAACGCTCTCACTGCAGATGAGCTTCGTTTGTCCCAGCGGGATGGCCACAGAGCAGCTGACTCTGACGTGACAGGGCTTCGGGGGTGTGCTTTCCGCGGAGGTCACTCTGCAACGACCATGGGAATCAGAAAGCAGCAGGAGAAACTGTGGAAACGTGCTGCGAATGGGCCTGTTCTCCAGAGTGGCCGAGGCTTACGAGACAGTGGCCCAGGACGACAAAGCACCCTTGAGCGATGCAAAGCAGAGAGTCCTCCGGGTGCTACACGCCTTCTGCCTCAGGAGCCCACAGTGCTCGCACGCCACGCGTGACCCAGCTTCTGAGGTGCGGTGGATTTTTAATGGCGTTCTTTAAACCCAAGCGACTTAAGGACCCGAAGATCTGCTGAGGAGCTGTGATCAGCTCGCTCTGTGCAGACACGTGCTGCCCTTCGTTGGGCCAAACCCTCTCAATCTGCTAGCGTCTCTCATATTCACCACTCGCCCTTTTCAAAAAATTCACCGAGGAGACCAGCTCGTATTGATTACACTACATTTTCCGCTCCTTTACCARAAGACAAAGGAAACAATAGAAGTCATAAACAAATCAGCATTTCCTGCTTAGGTCTGAGTTTTCAAAGCGCCATCTACTTCCTTCTAGCCCTTGAAGGGACCAGATATTCACGTCTAGATGGATCTGCTGGAAGAAGCAGGATGGCTGTGTCTTTGCACTGTTTATAAACAACGGGGCTCGGGAAGTGTTATCTTGGTAGCATGGGATGTCAGGAGGTTACTCTTGCCGTGAGCTTGAAACATAAGTCGCTTTATTAAAATAATTTGAGGATGCAAATGAAATTACAATCATTTAGAAACACCGGTGAAAAGTGACATACCCAACTCATGCATTGTGAATTGGTAGAAAAATCTTGGGCTTTTTGCTCAGTTTAGCGCTTCAAAAAGGTTCAAACACTGTTATGCCTTACATGATTGTCCAAACTGCAACCCTCGAAGGTCGACCCACACCTTATTCTCAATCAGAGACTATAATTTTCCACTTTGTCTTACAGTCACCTCTGATCTGATCAGTGTCCTTTTGCACTGGAAGGTTCTCTTTACCTTGAAAAATTGCTAGCACAACAGGAAAACCGGAAACCAGCTCAGAAAACTGTGATACTAACTAGTGATTTGCCGTTTACTCGCCCTGTTCCATTTGCCCCTTTCCCTTTTATCTTCCTTCTCTTCTCCAGCCCTGCAGAAGCACGTGAAGACAGCGCACCACGCTGAGTGTGCTGGTAACAAGCTGCTATTGTCCTCCCTTTCTGGCTCATGCTGTTCCTGCAAAAAGCTTTACAGGGAAGTCAAATAAAAGCTAATCTTCAGTCTTCCAAAGTCTGACCTTTTAAAACCAAAAGCATGGACTTTGGGTTCCTTGTTCGAGGGGGGTAACGTCGGTGGAATTTACAGATGTATTTTCTTCCTCTCCAAAATAAACCAGTCATTTCCCCTTTAAAAAAATATTTGGAGGTCTCAGAAATGTGTTCTTTGTTTTCAAATCTGCAACCAATTATAATTTGGGGAATTGCTAAATATTTCCAAATGTGAAAATGCTTTTATCGTGCAGGTTCCGTACTGGAAGGCACCCTGCATTTATTTTATTAATTTGTGTGAGAGAAGCTATGACAACAAAATTGCAGTGGACAATTTAAGGACTGTTTATTTCCTAGAAAACCCAGTAATCCAGCCTTAACGTGTGCAAACATGAACCTTAGCAGTCAGTGCAGGAGTGCGTACGTCTCTGAGAATTTAGCTACATTCTCATCCTTCTTAGGTCAAAGGATGAGGGAGAAGCAGTATTTTAACTAATACGTTTAAATTGCAGATAGCAGGACATCACTGGGCGGATAATTTGGAAGTATGTTACTATGACTGCTTGACTATTTTAGAAATGCAAAACAAACAAAACAACAAAATAGACTAAAAATTGTTTCTAGACCAAACAGCGTCCCTGTCACCGTCATCTAAAATGTAGAATTTTAACAGTTAACGTCAAATTATCCACACGGTTTTAAGTGACTAATGGGCTAAAACCGGAGTGAATCATTTCCTGGGAAATGCTTTGTTTCCTATCAGCCTCCGTGGGAAGGTGGAAACGGTGCCGGTCCGGCACCGTCCTGCCTCGTCAGCAGCCTCGGAGCAGCTCTGCACCGCTTGCCCGAAATGCAACGGAGACGCACGCAAAGCGCAAGGAACTTCTCGCCCTCCTGCCATCTCGCCAGGTCACAAAAGTCCCTCGAGTATAACGTACGCAAACAGCACAAAAGCAGACTCAAATCTGTTAACATCATGATGCCTAAGACGAGCAGGACGTCGTGCCTCCCTCGGACACGATGGCACTTTTTAGACTACTAACGCAGGAGAGGCCACCCCGTACGTCTAATACGCGGTGTTCAGCCCGGGTTAGCACTGGGTGGCATCTCTGGAAATGTTGTAGCCAGGCCAGGGACTCAGGGAGAGACGTCACACGCTGCTGCGACGGGAGACGGAAGCTCGCTGGTGACGCCGGGCGCCAGCCTGGGACGCACGCCCAGCACCATGCAGACACGGAGCTTTTGAAAGCCTCGGAGCCTCTACCAGTGATTTGTGCACCGTGTCAGGTGAGCTGATGCCACCTCTGTGCTTGGCGACGCCCGTGCTGCAGGGCAGAAAAATCACTGAAATCAGTGAGACTACTAGAGGGGCAAGGTTTGGTACTCGAGTGACACGGTAACGTGGCACTAGTACTAACTACTCTCCACGGCCTTGCAGGAAGTCACAGCCCAGTTTGTGGTGTCGGTCATCCTAGGCAGACGGACAATAAATGTCTTTTGCGGAGAAGTGGGGCAGACGCAAAAGCGCTGATACGCCCGCAGCACGGGGCTGGCTCTGTCGAAGGCGGATTCCATGCGACAGCGGCGCGCGGAGCTGCACAGTCCCCCAGCCCAATATTCGCCTTTCGGCTGGAAATCCAGCGAGCTGGGGGCTGGCAGAGGGTTGTTTAGAAAACCAGCGGAAGAGCAGCGAGTGGCACAGGCCGCCCGCTCCGCGGCAGCACACGGACCTCCGAGGCAGGACTAAGCCTAGCGCGGGACCTCCGCAGCATCCGCCATCCCGCACTTCCCCACGGCCTCGCGCCAGCGCACTCGCTCCTTCTGCGCAGCCGGGCCCGAGGCACCTCACGGAAAAGCCGAAAGCAGGTCTGGAAACTCCGGTCTCCTCCAGGAGGATGGGGGACGCTGTACGGTCGCCCTGTCTTCCCCGCCCGCGGGCGGGCTGCGCAGTCGGCTTCGGGCGGACATCTAGAGAAACGCTGGGGCAGGCGGCTGCGCTGGGCAGGGACTGCAGCAGCCGGGCCCGCAGCGCGTCGCAGCCCCGCGCGTCGCAGCCCCGCGCGTCGCAGCCCCGCAGGCAGCCCCGCGCATCGCAGCCCCGCAGGCAGCCCCGCCACCAGACCAGAGAGGAACCGGGCGCCGGGCTGGAGGAGCCATTCGTTTCCAGACGGAAACGGCTCCGCCTCGGATGCCCTACAGAGAAGGGCAGCAGCCGGGCTCACGACCCTTGCAGCTGGGCTTGGGGCAATTCTCCTTTCATGCTATCAAGCGAATTGTTTCCTTCTCTAATGGAGAACTTGTGCCATCACAGCAACACTGGCCAGCGAACTCTAATCACCATCACACAGACTGGTGCTCCAGTCAAGTCCAAGGAAAGCCTCAGCCTCTCTAATACCGTTAGTATAATTTTAAATCCTGCTAACAACACAAGTTAGAGAAAGAGCAAGGTATGAATACAGCCTAAAGTCACGAGTATCAGGGACTTTTTGATTACAGTTTGTATCTGGCTGAGAGAAACCTCCTTCTTTAAAGGGATTATCTGAACGAGACTTAAGGGCCTTTTAAGCACTTCTAAATTGACACTTGTAACAATAATTAAAGTTCCTTAAAATAGATGTACCATGAAAAATGAGAAAGAACAGGCTGACTCAGCAGCTGAAACCTGGCTGAACAGAGTATCAGACGACGACTATGAGCTTCCTTGCAAGCTGAAGCGGTAAGAACTCGTACCTGCCCTCTTAAAATACAGCGTTAAAACACTCTCTTTCTCTGGCACGGGTCATCTTTCTGTTTTCTGTTCTGATCCCTCTGAGGAGAATGTCAATGGGTTTCAGGCTCTGCAGAAAATGTTCTTCTCCATCCCTGGGTTTCCCAGATACTCAAAGTCCTTCTCAGTGGGAAAAGCCCAGCTCCTGCTTGTGACTATTCCTGTGTCAATGACCAGTCTCTCCTAACTCCATAAATCTGCTTTGAGTCCTTAAAGAGCAAGGAACTGCAGATCTCTGAAGGAAGAAACATTTACCTAATGATTAAAAAAAAAACCACAATCCCCCCCCCCCCTTTCTTATTATTTAATTTGCTGTTATAAATTAGTATTTTCTGAAGTGAATGTGAGTAACTGTTACTGCCTTGTACCTTTCAGACTTAACAGTTGAAAGGAAGAAGAAGTATGGATAGCTGCTTCTCTCTGGAACAGCACGAGGTACATTTTCTTTTACTGTGCATAAGGCACAGAGTGCCAGTCCTGCTTTTAGTGGCTGTTTGCTATACACCATCGCATTAAGAAATCAGAGCATCTCTCAATCACCAAACATAAGAAGCTCAATAACCTTGATGAGATAATTTGTATATTGCACAAAAGTTAATTAAATAATGCTTAACAGACCCAAACTAAAGCCTAACCAGAGACATAACTGATCGAGTTAGTCACAGCTTAACTGTTTTCCTTTCTGACGGTAGCAGCCCATCGCCATGCTCGCTCCAGCTGAGATTCCCTTCGCAGGAAATGACCCCAGGGTTTCTTTGTTTGACCCAGCTTTAATCAGCTTCCTTCTCCGATTCCAACAAATCCCTTCTGCTGATGGCAGCCAGCAATAAAGGCTATTGTACAGTACGGAGAAATAGCGCTACATTTCACAGCAAGCCACGCTAAGCACTTCCTTCCCAAACATTCAATTCCCAAAACATCACAGTGTCCAAAAAAGTATAGAGCAGATTATTGGAGTTTTGCAGATAAAATAATGGCTAGTGAAAAACAAGGGGAAGGGGGAGCATCCGCTAGTCTTTATCCCCTCCACTTCTGGCTCAAAATTCAAGGGAGGATTTGAAAAGACCACTCACCATACTGACAGCGAGGTCCCTGGAAACCGGAGGGGCAATGACAGAGCTGAGAAGATCCTTCTCTGCAGTTTCCACCATTGAAACAAACTCCGTAAGTGCAGGCAGCTGCAAGTTGGAAGGAGAGAATAACTCCTGAGATCCTGATCATAAGAATGCATACGCTAAAAATGCCTGTTCGTTGTGCAGGTTCCTAAAGGCCTGTTACAAACTTCAATAGTTATAAAAATACTGTTAAACCATTTCTGAAATGCAACTTTCTTTTGGTTGACAATGTGATACTCTAACAGTTCACAGAGAGTCTCCCAAAATTTAGCACAGGAGGTAAAATCTCTTAGCTAATGTCTACTTACGTGTTGAAATGGTTTGCACAGGTTTGTAGGATGATACTAACATCCAGTCTTATTAAAATAGAAAACACTGGGATCCCATTCCAGATCTCATCTGGAAAGGATTTTATTAAGCATGACCACTTTTCTTGTACTCCGTCTGGAGCCCTGATTTCCAGCTGAATGTGAAAAGATGCTGCCAGCTCCCGAACGGTCAGTGCCACCTGCCACGTGACCAGCAGATGTTTCCTCGAGGTCTCCCACGCACACCTTCACCAAACCAGCCCGATTTGCGTAAAGCTACTTTTGACACGTAAAAGAGAAAAGAGAAGGTATTGCAGCACTGATAATATTAAATACCAGAACTGGGTTACTTGGGATGAAGAAAGGTCCTATTTCCTCCCCTGCTAGGTCAGGCAGGCACCGACCGGCAAAGGGCTTCTGAAAAGCAGCAGCGACAAGCCCGCGATCCCCAGCCAGCAAATACACACGCAGGTGTGACACCTGAATGTTGTGTGACATGGAAACCTCTGCAGGTAGGTTGACATCACCAGCTTAGTCTAGATGTTAAACAGCAAAGTTACTCAACCTTGGCCAAGTAAATAACTTGAAGGGGAAACCTGAAGGTGAAAAGGAGCATGTTTTCATCCCAGCCCCTACAGCCGTCCATTTCATTCATGAAAAGTCTTGCTGAAAATCACAGGTTAACACATTTTAAAACATATTTATACTCTTGAAAAAATGTCCTACAGTTGGCCAAATGAAAGACCGCTTTCACCATGGATGTTGCCCTGTATCTTGCAGTGGGAAGACGGCCATATAGCTAATTAACCTTCCCTTCAGAGCTCGCATTATTTCTGTCACTGAGCACCAGAGATTAAATATGCAATTAAGTCTCTGGTTCTCCCGCTCGTACTTCAGAAATTCCCAAGGGACTTCCTCATCGACTTTCTGCTTTCCACAAATAAACCCAGCACGGTTATTTCTCAGCAGAAACACCTTTTTGTTGGGAGAGGCGCGAATTGCGGAGCTGGCGGTCACATTCCCTAAGCGACCGTAGAGGGATCGGCGTGTCTGCGGAGCCGGGGCCGAGGGCAGGCAGGGCACAGCCCGGGAGGGCTGCCGAGGCGGCTGAAGCAGCCAGAGCAACGACTCACGCAGGACCATACCGGACCTTGCAGCAAAAATGGTGGCTTAGGTATCCTGAAATTGGAGGGCTCTTTAAGGAAAAAGGCGCTAGAAACTGCTTGGTACTTTGCAGTCAGGCTTTCCTGGCGAGCCGGCTGCCCAAACGCGGCGTCACCTTTCGAACGGACGAGAGGATGAAACAGAGCTAAGCTGCAAGCAAGCCCGAGCAGCCGCATTTCGCTGTTCTCACCGAGCGGAGTGTAAAACGTACACAGGGTCAGAGGACGCTCAGTTAGGCTTCTGAAATCCACCTTTTCAATCATCTAAACAAACAAAAACCATACACAAGGGCACGTTTTTTCCACAGAAAAATATATTTTGTATAATTTATGAAGTGCAACAAATTTTCAATAAATCACGTCAAATGCGTGCAGTACTTTGTCAAAGTGTAAGCCAGCAGAACAAGTGCCCATCTTCTCAGTCCATTTAAAGATTTGGACGATGAAATGTTCTTCTCTGTTCACCAGTCTGGACACAGCCCTGTTGTGGGCCAGTTTCTCGTTTCTTTCTTTTTCCTGCGTCTCCTCTCTCCCTTTCCTTTTTCACCTTCATTGAACAAGCTCTGTAACAGAATCCGAGAATAACGGAATTGGATGGGGACGCGTTTCCCAGAAGCCGTGGCAAACCAGCTGACGGAGGACAAGGGAAGCCAGCGTGCCTGCCCGGCTAGGGATGCCGCAGGTCTGCACCGTGCGAGCTGGCAGACGCGTCTCTCAGACGCCTCGATAGCTCCTGGTCCAAACAGCTCCCACGTAACTACGCTGAGATTCCTGCTCGGCCTGCGATGGATTGTGGACGGGGCTGGCCGAGAGCAGTGATGGGGAATGATGTATTACAGCTCATGCGTCCCAGAAAGGAATTCATTGCAACTGCCAACTGTGTCACAGTCACCTGTGCTGGAGGCCCTGGTGTCCTATTGGACCGGTTTATGGATCCAGAGACCATAATTATTTCAAGTAGCTGAAATTACAAAAGACAGACCTGGCAATCCAGGACCGGTTGGCTCAGAGAGACGTATTTACTAGAAAGAGCAAAGAATGCAAGTGACCCAGACAAGCATTTGTGGCTTAATGAAAGCCAAGTGCAGCTTACACTGAGATTTAGCTTGGATTATGTTCCGGCTAAAACAGAGTGCTGTCCTGCGCAGTCGCTGGCTACAGCTTCTTGCCAACAGAAGAAGTGAACCGTCAAACACGCACCGCATCCTTTCGAAGATGCAAAGCCTTCTCCACCAAAGTAAAGGTAAGATTTGTCTTTGGCTCTAGTGGGAACAACAGTGGAAAGAACGACTGCAGTGTTTTCTTCCTGCTAAGACAGTGACGGATTATTGCAATACCACATCACGAATGGGTGTAGCTGAGTTGCTGTGTAACATCTGCTGATCACAGTCCGTGGCGCCGCTCCAGAGCCACGGTCAGGATCTGCCCCGGTAGGTACAGCTGGGCTGGATGATGCCGCACACGTAGCCAGCACAACCCCTCACGCTCCTTAAAAGCGGCTTCCAGAATCACGTTCAGAACTGCGTCCTCTCCTCGCAACTTTAACCTTCACACTCTCTTTAAACAGTTGGGTTGCATGGTTCAGCTTAAAGGACGTTTTCAGGGATTTTACTTTGTAAGGAAAAGGCCCAGCAAATTTCAGCCTGAGCGCAGAGACCCCTGGGCTTCTGGCCACTCTCGTGACTTACCTGCAGCTCTTCGTGCTAACCTCACACCAAGTGAGAAACGCCACCATCTCCTGCTAACGTTATCCGGGCTCGCGAGTGCGCGGCAGAATAAACAAACAACCAGCAGCTTCTGGGGAGGCAATTCTTTCTTCCCTAAACCTGCAGGGCTGCCAGCTCGGTCCGGCCCAACTGCCATGGAGGAAGGTGCTGGAGAAGTAACACGTCCCCAGCAGGTGCAGCCTGGAAACCAGCTCCGAGCGAGTCACGCGTGCTCCTCGGGCCCTCGAAAGACGGTGGCAACACCGGCCGGCACCGAGAGTAGCGCTTGGTGCTGGCCGTAGGCTGCGGGGAGACTCCCCAGCCAAGGGGCCACCTAAGCCCTGCTTAAGGCCAGTAGCGAAGCGGTATCCTCACAGTTAGTGACTAAGCATACAAAAGCCTATGATTAAATGCCATTAACACTAAATTAACATAACATTGAATTAACAATAGTAACTAATAAAAAAAAGCAGCTCTTGTGATTATTCAATTCACTCGGTGTCATCATAACCGGGGAGGAAAGGCGCCCTGTGAAGCTTCAAAAATGGCTCCAAAACACTTGGCACAAAATACTCACTGCATGCTCCAAAACGCCGATCGTGCATCCAGAACAGAAAAGCATCATAGACGGAAGGATCTGCATGTGTTTGGTGAATTGTCAGGCCACTTTGTGCACAACCTTGTTACAGTCTTACCAATGCATTTACAAAGATAACTTGAACGGCTGACTTTAAAGACATACCCACAAAATCAGAGAGGGAAAAGAGAAGGTTACTGATTGCACAAAAGAGCCAAAGCATGCAGGTTTCAGCTTGCCGTGCCTGAAAAAATCCTTCCCTCCCGATTACAGGTCTCCTAGTATTTGTGCGACTAGGGGTCACATTTTGGTGGTATTAGCATTCCCTGTAATCGAAAGGAGGCTATTTGAGTAGTAAAGGCTAGTCCCTTTTATCTCTCCATTCCTCAACTCCAGTCTCCTACCCAGCTGAGGAATTAAGGTGATGTAGTTAATACAGTGCAGATTCACATCCTCAACACTGTCTTAAATGTTGGAAGGTTTCATCAGTTGCACAAAGCTCACAGACAGCTCGCGTCAAGCTGCCTGAAATATTCTGCCTCCTGAAGTTACTCTGGAGAGAGAAAAATCAACGCTGTAGCATGGCCTGATGCTCAACTGCAGCACCTGAGCTCAACTGTATGGAATAGGCAGGCCAAAATTCGGTATAACACCTGCAAATGCTAACTGCAAGGGATGAAAACCAGAAAGGGAAAAGAGGTTCTGCTCTGTTTTCTGCAACTTGATACCAAAGCAATGAATCTAAAGAATAAAGCTAATCTCTTCATTTCTGTTTATGAGTAACACTGTAGCCATAAAACAGAAAGTATATTAATTATCAAGGCAACTGATGGATTACAACGATGACAATCAGCAACATGCCCGACATGCCCCCTGCCCTTTTTATTCTCCAGTATCATATATTTCTGTAGGGCCCTTACTTCCCAAAGATCTCAAAGCACTGACACACTATGCCGTGCAGCTGCAGCAAAGGGTCAGCTCCAGCAGCCTGCTGCGAGCCCAGAGCGAGTGGAAATCCCTCTGTTCTTCCTACGGGAGTTTTTCCCCTTCTACACTGCTGCACTCTGCGACGTTCCCAAGAGTGCCAAGCGGGAGACGTCAGGCCTAAAGAAATACATCAGCAAGACTCGTAACAAGCTTTTCTCTCAGAGGCACAAATCTCCCCAAATTCCGTTCTCCATAACGCAGAGAACCATCGTCACCGGACACAGCAGGCTGTATTTCTACTGTGATGGAGGATACACTTCTCACACACCCTCCCAGCGTCTCGGCTACGTGTGCAATCAGTTGCACTGTCACTCGTTGCCTCCAGGCCTGGACCAACTCCAGCGCGTTGTGCTCCTGCTGCCTCCGAGCTGGAACGTTAACAGGCAGAGGCGAGAGCGGAGCGACTTTCTGCTGCTCAGCGCGGATCTCACCCTGGCCCTTGCTCGGGGAAGCGGGAGCTGGCACGCTGTGCAAAACTGGAATCGAGAACTGGACTCCCAGCCGCTGGAAACCGTGACAGCCGGAGCGAGCTAGAAAGGTTGCTGTGGACTTTAGCACCAGTTACTTCAGTGGAACGCAAAATGGAAACATAAAAACCCGCAGAAACCTCAGAACACCCTGTTTTTAGACATTTCAAAACTACTGCCTAGTTAAAAAACAAACACACACAAAATGCAGAGCTAAATTCATGTATAGAAAGGTATGGGTAATGTCACCTAACCTCTTATCACTTTAAACCTGCCTTAGTAACGGGTCTGTGCAAAGACCTAAGTATGTTCTTAAGTTTCCTATGGTTCACCAGAACCAGTCACACAGAAAAAAGGTACATCCTGGCGTGTCCACCGGGTTAGTTCAATGTGCAACTCCAAAATACGAGAGAGAAAGGTATTTGCTTTTTAAAAAAAAAAAAGGGGGGGGGGGGGACAGGGGGCAGATCTGGGGTCTCAGTGAAGTAACCAAATGACTGATCCCAGGAGGAAAGGCTAAGGATGCCCTGGGTTACTAATTTCCAACACACCACAGGAAAAAGATCCAAAGTAACTGCCCGAGAGGGACCTCTTGATCATATTGATTGGATCTGGTTGGGTTTCGCAGTGTTGCATCTTAGATTTATATTGGAGAAGTCAGCAGTAACACTCGCTTCTCCCTTCTTCTCCCTTTTTTTTCCACATGCACTGTTCATCTTTGTTTCTATAAAACCCTCTTTAAAATGGCTATATGGGGTAACAGGATCAAATAAGAGCTCTCATTTTCGTTGTACGTACAGTGCCATTATTACGCAGACTTTCAGAAGTAGTGTGGATGTCCACAGTTTGGGGGATAAATTATTTATTTCCTCTTTTATGGACTTCCCTCAGGCTCAAAGGGCAGAGGCAGATAACTGTTAAGATGCAAAATTTCCCTTGGAACTAATTAAGCTATAACTAGCAAGCCCGAAATTTAACTTTACCTCGTTCTAAGTCTTGTGCTAACTGATATCTGAACTCCGCACAGTTTGCACCTTAGATGCATTAGCACTGAAATGCTTGAGCCTCAGTTTTGGCTCTTTTAAGGACCTGAAGATTTTTCAAATCCCCCTTCCAAAAAAAAAAAAAAAAAAAAAAAAAAAGACTATTTAATAATACAAAGGTAGCATTGAAGTTCAAATGCTCATCTACCCAAACTAATGAAATGGTGATGAAATACTGTTTCAGACAGCCAGTTATCTTCCTATCTAATGCTTTAGTCACTTTTTGTAGCCATGTAACCCTGGGGACCCAGGCAATCCTGTATCGATCACATGCTAGCCTGCTGGTGTAACATACTGGAACCAGGGAAATTTTTCACGAGCATCCTGTTCAGCTGATTCCGGCAGGATAATGCCCATTCTTAGATATACTTCCCGGGGCACAGGCCTCTTCCCTCCCCTGTAGCAAGGCAGAAGGAGCCCATGGCAATGAATGTTTCGCTGGAGCTTCCTATGCCCTTGGGTGCTCCAAGTTGCATTTTTCTAAAGTACTGCAGGCTTCAATTTTTGCTAGATGTAGTCTTGCAAGAAGGGATATCTTTTGTTTTCTTTCTTTCTTGCCTCAGTACTACTAGACAGAATTGATCAGGTGGTCAAATGGCATAGTAACGATGCCTGGTTTTCCCCGAAGCCTTCACCTTAACAAGCAGACGCTGGACAGAGCCCAGCGAACCTCAGCATGGTTCCACGATGTCCTTCTTGCCAGTGACGCTCACCCTTCAGAGGCAGTTCAGCGAGGCCCAGACGACAGCAATGGAAAATATTAGAAGAAATTGCAGTGACACAAGTCAGGAGTTAGAAGATATGGGTGTTACTCCTGGCTTTGCACTAGATTTTCTGAACGACTTGGACAATTCATTGCTCTGTGCTTCAGGCTGGCGCACACAGAGTGAAAATAAGGATCCATTTCCTAGCCCACTGGGGCTGAAGGGGTCTGCAGGTCTCGATTCCCTGCACTTTCCAAAGCTTTCTGCAAACTAGCTTGTAATTCAGGATGACATAATTTAATGCAATGGAAATTTGGGAAAAGGATAACTACACTGTTCTGGGAATGGAAAAGAGGATAAATTACAGCAAGTATCATCTGTTTAAAATATCTTTTGCAAGGATTTAGCAAGACAGGATTCTTGGGAAATCAGAGACAAGAGATTGAATCAAAAGGAAAAGTGATGGAGAAAAGCATTTCTCCTACAATGTACGGACTCAAAAAAGTAAAATATGGCCATCCTCTGTACAGGCAAAAGATGGCCTCCCAAAGCAGAATACAGTATAAGCTTAACCAATATTAGGCTTGATCCCGGCAAAAGGCTCAGAAATTCAGTTAAAGCCTTCCAGCTGACAAAACAGTGAGCCTCCGGGAGCCAAGAGGTGATGCGCAAAGGAAAGTCCGCCTAATGGGGAAACCAAACTGGGGACTGGACACATTTCCCGTGAAGCACTCCAGCCCGCATCACAAAACCATCGCGCTTCTCCCCAGACACCCGGTCGGACGATTCCTGCGTCTGGGCACGCGTAGGCTCGCGTGCAAGCTTGGGGCAGCCGGGGTTGTGCCCCAAGCAGGGTTTTGCCATGTTTGCAGAGCAGAGATCAGCGGCTGAGCCCAGCTCTTGCAGCAGGCCCTGCTGCGTGCTGTTTAACTGCTCACTGAATCATATGCTAAAGCTAAGCAGAGTTGGCAGTAAGAAATGTGGTTCAGCGCAGGGTAACTCACTCTGGAGCCTTTTAATAAGCCATTTGTGACTAATAAAAGTTTCTCTTCTAATGAGGTGATTAAAATTCAAGTGCTTTCTACTTAGCCTTCAGGAACGCTCAGAGGGGTTTTCATCCTGTCTCAGACTCCGATACTTCCTCCCACCTCCCCACCAGAAGAACATTTATTCTCCCTCTTTACCTAGGGCCAGGCCTACACCTCAGGAAACATCTGTACTAAAAACCAGAACAAAGTGTGACCTTAACTAGGGCTGGCTAAAAATTCACGATGAAAACAACTGGGCAAGGTGACTGAAGTTTCAGACTAGCAGCTCGAGCGCAGCTCCTCCGGCAGCTCTGGGGTATGCCTGCGCGGCAAACTGCGCTGCGGTGCAAGGCAGCAGGCAGTCTGAGATGAGCAGTCCTAGGCAGCAGAACCTGTCTGGCCGCAGCTGCACGATGCTCAGAGCTGGCTGATCTTCGTCTTGGCCGGGCTGCGCAGCCGGGCTGTGCTCACCAAGGCTGTTTCATTTACTTGAGTTGGTTCATTAAAGATTGATTCAGATATTTCCATCCTACTCTGCAGCAGAGACGTGCCCTCTCCTGAACTGCAGTCCCAGCTACAACCCAGGTTACTTTGCCTTGTTGCTGTTTGAACCTGAGTGAAGAGCTCATGTTTTCTGCAGAAGCGTGAACTCAGGCCAGAGTTGGCACGAGTACGTCCTGCACAGCTCACAGATCCATGGCAAGATCACCACGTACTGAGTCTTCTAGCAGGGGTGTCTTTTGTAGCCTTTTCCATCCTTACTGCGGTCTGTGGTGCCTTCCTGCCTTGTCGTCTCCTTTGCGGAAGGGGCAGGAGCTGGCACGAGAGCACAGGCGTATCGTCTGCTGCCGAACTCCAGCTGCGCTGTGCAGACGGGGAGCTATAGCTTCTGAACACTTGGTGGGACTCAACTTTTCAGCATCCTGAGCTAACAGTAGAGATCGTGTGGATAACCAGACGTGCAGGCCCCTCGTCCTAATCAGCAAGAGCTTTAACTGCGTTATTCAATCCATGTGGAATTTATACAGCATCTCAGTTGCCACTTGCAACTGAGAAGCTTAGTCGGAAAATCAATCTTATCAGTAATCAGGCAGGAAGGGAACCTGATGCCCAGCTGAAAATGCAAAGGGTGGCTTGACTTCTGACATTTCTCCTTCCCACACCGGACTGAGCAGACGAACGCTCCAGGACAAAGGTCAGGGAAAATGCAGTAAGTGGTGACATAGTGATGGGCTACCAGCAGAAGAGAGGAGACAAAAAGCAGGCACCTCGCAAGGGAACTGTGTACTCCGCATTTATAAGGTGAGATCTGACAACTCCGGGGGATGTTATGAGCGAGCACAGCTGTCACAATGTCAAATGGCAAAGCAGGAGAATACCAAAGAAATCAAACCCTCTTTGAGATGCATGCAGATCTCCACGGAGCCATTAGTGTTTAGACCTCTTGGCTTCAGTGCCATTTTACGGGGTGTTTCTATCAAATTTTCCCTCTCCTTCCAAGTTGCTTGTTCCCTGCAGAGCCCACGCACTCTGCGGATCGTTAGGAGAGTGCTGTCTCCACAGCTCAGTACTAGCCATTTTCTCACCTGTGAGTGCTCAGAAACACAAGCCTGCACGCTGGGAAAAGAGGTACACCCCTTCTTTCTACGGACGACAACCAGCCTAAACAAACAGGGACTAAGCTGAGCATGGCAGCCGCACTTGGGCAAGGGCTCTTCCTCCAGGCAACCAGCGCAAGCTCGGAGAGCACGAACAGCTCGATTGAACTAGTACCTGCAAAGCTGCTGGGACCTGGTGTTTCATAATACTGTTCAACACATCCCAGCAAATCCCAGACAGTATGTCACGTTCAAAGAGGAGGAAAGCAACAGGTCTTGGTGAGCTACATACAAGTCCGCGGTGGTGAAAATATCCCCTAACAGAGCATCACACGTGTTTTTTTTAAGGAATAAAAAAGACGATGTGGGAAGTAATTAACATGGTAAAAACAAGAGCCACAGCTAGGAAAAGCTGAGGGAATAGTGGAGCATTTGGAGCAAAGGGAGTGCCGTGGTGAAAAAATGCCGGCCGCGAATGGAAAGCAAGGTAAGATGGACTTCCTGGAGCGATCCCACCTCACAGGGTCCAACGACTCTAATTGAATTGTCCACAGCGATGGCCTTACCCACCTTCGTACTCCTGGAACACGATCAATGATCTCTGCAGACAGACAGCAAGGGCCACAGATTCTGTTGACGTAATTTGGCTTAGCTTCGTTGCCTTCAGCAGAGATGCATAAATGAGCACAGGCTGACTCCTGATTGTTAGATACAGAACAGAAAATCCTCTGACACATGTAATGCCCTGGCTAGGTTTCCCCGTCTCAGCGGTTCATCAGTATTGTCTACTGACTCACTTCCTCCGTCAGCCCTTCCTACACCTTCTGCTTCGAAAGAACGTCATGTCCACGTGCTTCCACCAAGGTCCAGGCCACCAGCAGGAAAACTAATCACAGCCATGCAAACTGAAAGCTTGCAGCTCCTCAGGGCATGAGATTTGGTTACGCAGAAAACAAGGCGTTCCTCGGAAGGGAGCGCAGAACGGAGCAGAAGCTCCAGCCCCGGGCGCCGGCCGTGCAGCGGGGCGCCGGGCAGAGCTCCGAGGAGAAACACGCTTCACCGACTGCGGCCGGCCGACGACTCCCCGTTCCGTCCAGCCTGCGGGCCGCCGCGCAGGTGCTGCCGAACCAGTGCCCGCTGCGCTGGGCTACGATACGTACGGGAGTTTCTGGAAGAGGGCAGCAGGATTCTCCCTGCTGCACTTGGGCCTCCAGCTAGGTGACTCGGCTTCTGCTGCCTTCATCGGGTTCAGAAGATGATTCAGCGCAACATACCTTGACTTTCCTGCCCTGAGCAACCTTCTGGGAATGTCCCTTTCTCTCCGCTAACTGTGCGGGGACCCCAAAGAGATCAGCTCCCTAACGCGGACGTTGCACTTACCGTATGTGAATACCCCTTTTTTCTTTCTCAAAAGCTTAAGGTTACACCACAGTCCCGCCTTAAAATCAGTGGTATTAAACCACAGCCGAACGTTTGAACGGAAGCAAATACATCAGTAACACACGGTTCTCCTGGTGAATGGGTAATACAAAAGGCGGAAAATTCATATTTTCAGGATCACGTAAGTATAAAACAGACTTAAATGAAAAGAACCCAGATATAAAGATGCTAGCAGGTGAGCTCCAGAAAGGCACTTGGAAAACCACTGCATACTTCTCTGTGAGCTTATGCCAGGTATGATCAGGGCAGCCTTTGACTCCGGGTGCTGAAACGTCTCTGCCATAAATTCAGTGCTTTTGCATGCTAGTTTCTCCCCCTTCAGCCCTCAAACCCTAGCAGTGGTTTGGCAGCTCCTTCTGTCGAATTTTTCAAGTTAGTGTCACTCTCCTTTTGCAGACAGCCAGGGCCAGCTGACCCTAGGTGCTGTTACAAAGGAGATAAAAACACACAAGCTGCCTATCACAAGGAACATTATTTAAGATGCTTTGAGCGCTCAGGTTTAGCCAAACGCAGAGAGAGTTGGCTGAAGAACTGCTAGGACTGGAGAGAGAACAGCTCATCAACGGCCAAAGCACAGAGACAGGAGTAGACTTCCAGTTAACCAGTGCTGTGCCAAGGCACAAGGCATATTGCTAGCCTCTGACTTTCACGTTCATTTCTTTCCTACTAAAGTTTTATTTAACTGATGATATCACCTTCATTCTCACTTTGAAATATAAAGTTCAGTGAATGGAAGCAATGGAACAGCAAGGACTTTGAAATCTGCTCTTCATCTTACATTGCAGCTGCAATACATATGCTTCTAGCTTTACTACTCTTGGGCATAATATGCAAAAAACATGTAAACAAGAAACATTTAAGAGAGAGCAACAGGAAGTACTGACTTATGCATTATAAGAAAGTAAACACCAATGGCTTGCCTGTCACATCACCAACAAGCATGAAATCAATACGCAGAGTCAAACTATTTTCTCTCCCAAAGAGCTGGACCTGCAGAAGAGCTGGACCTTCTTCTGATTTGGATCCCCGTAGCGACAGTGAGCAGACTCGTGAGCAGACCCGTGAGCTCCCCAGTGAGCAGACCCGTGCAGAACATTGCCCAGCCTCTGAGCGCTGGTCTCTCTGACTGGGCTGATGGGTGAAGACACACTGGCCAGCTGTGTTCCCCTTCCTCTGCTTCCTTCCCGGCTGGAATTATTCACTTCCTCTACAGGAAAGTCATTACCGACTCACTTCTCTGGGTTCATCTGAGGTTATTACCTGCTCACTGACACCACATTATTAGGCACCCACAGAGTCTCCTTTGACACAGTGGGTTGGTCTCCTATATTACAGGCTTTTGAATAGGAAGAATAGATTGCCTTACTTATTTTTACCTTCACTTCAAGCATCAAAGCACAAGGAAAGCATATGCAGCCTTTTTAGAGAACAAAAGGAGACAGAGACGGAGAGACTTTCTTATATTGTAGGTCGATTACAATCAAAATCGTTTTTACAATAGAGCTGAAAACCGCTATCTTTCATTCCCTCGATGGCAAGGCAGCTAGGCCTCCAAACGCTTTGTTGGTTTGCCTGCCTATTACCCAAAGAGAAAGCTACTTTCCTGCAGCGAAGGTAGGACTGTACCTCCAAACTCGAATCCAAAATGATCCGATGGTGCCATTCTGTAACTGGGCACAAAATTAACAGTATATCACAAGGAATGTTTGTGATTCTGCCTTAATGGTGATGTTTATTTCTACACATATGCTCAGATAAATCTGTTTGATTCAAGAGCAGATTTTACTCGCTCTTGACAGAGGGGACAGGAGCTATGCAGCACCTCTGTCTCGCATGTCAAGCAGTGCAGCCTACCAGGCTGTGTGAATACAGGGGCCAGGAGGATAATGCTACCTCTGTCTTCTACTATAACAACATAAAATCACCATATATACTTACATTTGATGTCTATAGCCTGACTCATCTGCAAATGTTAATCTATATTGTGGCTTCTCAGCACAGCTATGAAGTAGACAGTTCCGTGCCTGTTTTGCAGATAGTTACACTGGGGCAAACACAAAAGAGCAGAAAACACAGCCACAGAATCCCAAAGCCTCAAGTTGTGGGTGTCTCCTTCGAATCTTGTTAGTGCCATCATTTCATCCATGCTAGAAGTTTGCTTTTTCCTCTGAGGCTGATGCTGCAACACCTTTGTTAGAGTCCCACCTGGCCTGAACCCCAAGCACTTGTCTTTTCACTAAAGGAGAGAGCAGGCTGAGGGGAAAGACTGCAGACATCTCCAGTCTCTGGAGGCATTTCAAGCTCAAACAATCCGAAAAATAACAGAACTTATACCTGACACGAGCCTTTCCAAATTACTTGAGGAGTCACATCCCTTTAAGAGTAAATTAATGAATGAATCTCAGTCTCTCTTTCTCATTTAAAGGTGAAGAGAGCGGGAATGGTGAGGAAGCATACGCCATTAAGTGACCATATATTTCCAGCCAAAATTCCCTGGCTTCTGGAGCAACAGCGCAATAGCAAAGCCCATTTTCTGACACTTTGAGTAATTCACATCTGCTCTAAAGCTGCCTTAGTTAAAGGCCTCCTCCTCCAAGGAAGCTGTTATAAAAAGCTCATAAGAATGCTGAGTAAGAGCAACTAGCGGGCAAATGAGCTATCACTGGCATGTTCAGCCACACAGACAGCAATTAATGTTGTGCATAATGAAAAGTCCACTCAGGGCTCAGGTTACAGCTTTCCAGAACTTCTGGCAGTGGCACCGTTTAAATCACCAGTTTGGGCCTTATTTTAAGCATTTAATAGCATTTGGCAACTGGGAAAATGAATAACGCGACTCTGAAAACGCCTTCATGTTATAACAAGGAAGTTCTACAAAAACAGAAAGTAACACGCAGCAGTCCATGGGAAACCAGAGAAAAATCTTTCCGTCACCCAGTAAAAAAACAAAAAACAAAAAACAAAAAACCCTCCAAACCAATTCTTTTTAAAGATGATTTTACACCATTTTTACAGCCTTTGCTGCAGGTACAGGACTTGAAACGAGCATCCTCGGGCAAAAGACACGATCCTGGCAGCACCAAAAGGAGAATGTCGTGAGAAGGGAGTGACACTTACGGTAAAGACAGCCGGCGTCCCCGGCGCGCTGGGCCCAGCCCGGGCAGCACTGGTACGCTGTCCGATGCTCCACGGCGTACACCTGCCTGTAGGTCGTGTAGTACGCGGTTCTGCAACAAAACAAAACCAGACATCCTTCAGCCAGCACTAATTCCCGCAGGAGGAGGAGACTGGAAAGAACAGAAATGTAACTCTAGCTGCGGCACATAAATAAAATGAGGAATTCGGTTTTTAAATACGCTCTTTTTTTGCACCTCGTCTAATAATGGTCTCTGATCCTAAGAAAATACTCCCTAATTTACTGTAATTAGGAACATGAGAGACCAGAGTGCCCAGGTCCTCGTAACATTCCCCGCTCTTTTCTCCCTTTCCGAGCCATTTTACGGTTCTGGGTGATTGTTTCCCTCCTCTCTCAAACCACTCATTAACAAAGGAAACGGATTATAAAAACAACAGGTATTTCAGTCAAGCCTTACTGAGCACGAGCAGTGGCTCTAAGGGGTCTGTAGGGAATAATCCCCCCCCAAAACCCAAACACATCTTGCTTGTGCTTCTAAAAAATTAGAAGAAACCTCCTTCCAGAGTTGTTTATGCTGCATCCTGCCAGCACGGCCCCGCTGCCTGTCCGGGAGCAGCGGCTGCCGTCCAGCCTTTGCCGGCGCAGGGAAGCTCTGCCGAGCCAGCTGGCCGCAGCAGACCTCGTGCTAAGGCAGAGAGTCGAGGCGCCTTCAGCAGCTCCGGCCCGCTGCTTCCAGGGCGGGAGCTGCGTAGTAGCACAGGGAGCGAGCCGAAACGTAAATAAATAACAGTGACACCTTCTTCCCGGAAACGTGATGGTGGGTGCGTGAGAAAATCAAAACAGAGACAAAACTTTTGAAGCCGATTTTTAAAAAGATACTTTGGCAGAACATGAAACTACTCCACCAGAGCAAATCAGACAAACAACAACAAATATTTGGCAAAGCAGACGTGTTGTACATGCCCACTGAAAATATTTATCCTAACTCGTTCTAGTTGTTTGGTTTTGTCTGAATGTTTCTGCAAAAAAATCCCAAATAATGGTGAACCATTAAACCCCATGAAGGAAATCTTCAGCTATTCTTCTCTGTCGATCAGCATATGGAAGCACAGCTGAGAAAAATAAAAGCAGATACCAATTTTTGTACAAGCTGTTAACAAATTAAGAAGGAAATAATCGTGCTCCAGAAGCAGCTGAGAAAGCAATTTACAGTCACTCAGGCACCAGCACAGCGAGCAATCAAGCTCAGATCCATCTGGATCCTCTTGGAAGCAAGAGCTCTGCCAGCCCAGGGCTGTCAATGTTGTGGCAATATGCGTTACCAAGTACAGAAATAACACTCTGTATCTGGGGTAGCGTTAGCTCAAAAAGCATTCCCGGCACAAGCAAAAGATTACTGACTCATGGGCAAGGATATCAAGAACGTCCCCGTATCCTGAGGCTCAGGCAATTCCGCAAAACACACGCTTTTTTCATCCCAAATCAGACAGACCGTATGGCAAGAGGCAGCCGTTTTCTTCTGCCCTGCATAAGCTCAGAAATGACGAGGAAAATGTGTCCCATGAAAAGGTGGAGAAAGACTGCAAGTACGGAGCACTGAGGTTTTCCATCCTCGGGAATTCACATGAACTCCCTATTTAAAGCATGAGAACGTGGATAAAGGAACATGCTGCCCAGCTCTGCTATTTCTACCTATGAGAGTACAAGTCAGGAGGCATTTCTCAGACACAAGCAGATACCACGCAAAAGGGCTGAAAAAAAATAAAGATAGTATTTTTCTCCTGGAAGATAAGTAGGGGATAAACCACAAGCTCTGTAAAATCAATTAATCTTAGTCGGAGATGAGGAATATGAGAAAGGAGTGCTCTCATGGCGACATGAAGCTCGTACCGCACCCTCTTTTCCACATCCCTCATGAGACGGTGAGAAACAGGAATATTTCAAGCCCAGAAACTGAGTGTAAACACACCTTCTTCTCTCCCCTCACTCACGCTGAACAGGACGTGATCGCGCAGGAGGGCTCAGGACCAGCCCGGGCTCCTCTCTGCCCCAGCAGCGCCCTGAACAGCCTCATCTCCACGAGTCTCGATGAGGCCGAGCTGACGATTCGGATCCTTAAGTTAATCCAAGCGGGTCTCAACGAGATGCAAATATTCTGACAGTCTCAGTCGCCTGTGGATACCTGGATGTTACAGGCTAGAAAGAGATACTTCATCTACAATGTTTCTGGGGTTTTTTTGTGTTTTAAGGAGTCTCTGGCACAGAAAAATTTGAATGAGCCAGAACTAATGAAACCCGGGCTTAAAAAATACTGCTGTGCCCTGCTGCTGGAAAACTGATTTCCAGTCCCTCCGGGACAGTGCTGCCATTCCTCAAAGTTTCATTACTGAGGGCTAAGCAAAGCTAAGTTCTGTCGTTACTTAATTTAGCAGGGTCAGGAAAGTAGCAAAAACATAACTTCGCCAGGAACGACTAAAAGCGCAGCCCCAAAAGTGCTTGGTTTATCCACTAAGAAGCAAATTTTTAGTCTCCGAACTAGCAGGGCCTGTGTCCTAAGGCACGTGCGTTTCACCCCATCAGCGGGACAGGGGAATCGGCTCAAATCGGACCGAGGTGAACACATCCGTGAGCGAGGCCACCACAACAGCGTGTAACAGGGTTTAGGCTGATTTTCATGAAATGTCACAACTCTAGGCACAGACACATGCTTTAGAAAACCAATTGCTAGCATGCCGGGGAATTTGAGAAGTTAGCTAACAATTACGAACTGCAGTTCAACGAGTCACCGGTGCTGCAGCCCTGCAGACAGCTGCTCCTTGCTGGGCAGGCGGGGCTGGGCAGCAGCACTAAACCGTGCGCCGGGGAAAGGAGGCAGATGCCGCGTTTTCCTCGTCGCACGCACGAACGCCAAGGCGCTGGGGCAGTTTTAGGCCAGCCCGCTGCCGTCAGCTCCCGAGGCTGCTGCTGTGCTTCCCGGGCCCCGCGCTGCTGGAGCACGGCCCAGCTGGAGCCGCTCCAGCGGGGAAACGGAGGCCGTAACATCCCCGCGAATGCCGTAGCTGTGCGCTCCAGTGACTTAAATCGCTCAGCGCAAGGGAGCTTGGCATGAGATCTTCAGTCTGGCGGATTAAACTAGCTGCAGTGGGAGCTCCCAAAAGAAGTTCAGAATGAAGAGATACGGGACAAAATCCCGCCCGAGGAAAGGTTTGCTGAAACTCCTTTTACCACGTTTGCCTTTTAAAATTCCACGGGCTAAATCCCAGCCTCCCTCACGGCACCTCTGGGGTTCACCTCCGTGTGTTTAGCATCGACCGAGCTGTAGCCCTAGACTATTCAGATATTCGTAATACAGCATGACAAAATCGTCTTGGTTTAGTCCCTTGATTTACGGTGTCCAAAGCATGCACTAAAGAGCTTAAAGCAACATCTGCGACTGAAGAATTCCCAGCCTTTGAAGTAGAGGCAGACAAGGTACCCATCATTTCAAAGTCCTCTCTTAAAACAGAGTCAAAAGACAGACTGTTTGCTGCTTTATTACCACTACACAGATATCATCACCAAGATAATTACCAGCAATTACAGGTTAGGAGGAATTCCTAAACTCTAGACTTAAAAGCTGTCTCTAGTCCAAGATGCTTCCTTGGAATTATTACCACTATTATTACTACTGCTACTATTATTATTGTTTTGCAAAGGCTTGTAACTGTTTAATGAGGCAGGAAAAGCAGATGGATTACAGAAAAAGATTGTGCGCATTGTAGTCCGGACTTCAGTGCAGATAAGGAAAGTTCATTACTTGCACTGTTGCACATACTCGTAGTCCTCCATCCACAACCTTCTCCAGCTTTGTCTCCCAGCTCTCAGCTAAGGCCTCTTCGCTACTCATAGGATACTACGATTAGCTGAACATCTGCATCAGTTTTCCACTTAGAGTGCATTCAGATTCATTTCTGACACGTGCAAGCGTAACTCCACACTGCTCTTACACGGGACCGAATTAGGTCCTGCGCGCGGTGTCACGTAAAAGGAAACCCTGCAACTCTGCACCAAAGCAAGCGCCCGGTTAACTACCATCGTGACAGCAGCTACCTGTCGTCATGGAGCAACTCCTGCGCAACTGCCTCATCTCAGAGATAAAGTTACGCTCTCCTCTCCTCTCCCGACCGTGCCAGCCCATCCTCTTAGCTGATTTCATCCACAGCCAAGCGAACAGCCTTCTCCAGCGGTGTTCCGGGCTTGGAGATGATCGCTGATGTGTGTCTGCTGTTAATGAACTCCACGCCGCTGTGCCAACAGCAGCTGAAGACCACAGCTGAGCTGCTGACAGCATCCTGCGCTCATCTCATTTTATTCCAACAAACCTCACATTCAGGCTTCTCAGTGCTAGCTGGAAGGAAGCCCGCCAGTGGCAGCATATATTATTTATTGGTTCAGAGGATTAAAAGCCAGAAGGGGCCGAGGTACCGAGCAGGCCAAGCCGCTCCACAATGGCAGAGAATTTTGCCCCGGGACTCTATAGCCAAGACCATCCCAGAAGAAAGTTGAAGATTAACAGTCAATTAGCAATTAAACCATTAAATGTTAAACATTTTGGTTATCTAAGCAGAAACAGGAATGCTGTTCATAAAGACTGGAGGTTTTGACCAGTGAGACCACTGTTAGCTCACGATTAGAGTGAAAAACAAGGACAGAGTAGGCAAATACACACCTGCCACGGCAGCAGATGGACTTACAGAGAACCTGTGGTTACAGCCCGGCAACACCATCTCCCTTCTCTCCAAGAACACAGTCGGACAGACACTGTTCAGCCGTTTTGCAGGAATGATTCAGCAACAGCACACGTGTTATAATGAACCATCTTTTAAAGAACGAACCCATTCCTTCGAATCACGCCGAGCCCACAAGCCTTCTAACAGCCCTCCAGCTTCTCAGGACAATGAAAAGTCAGTGCTCCCCTGCTCTGACACGAGCCCTGGTTTAGGCACCGTTCTTGCTCGCTAGGTCTCTTTTGGTAAATTTTTAAAGAACCAAAGTGCCTTTTGAAGACATCACCTCTTCGGGAGCTATCGAACGAGCAGATGTATGCTGCAACTCCAGGCAGCCTTTCAAAAAGGAGGGTTTTTAATTAGTCAAGCGCAACTGCAGTTCAGAACTTTTAAATCAGACAAAAGCAAAACTTATGAATATGTCTGAGAGGGCAACACCAGCTGCCCAAAGCTCCTGGATTCTGACTGTCCACCTTTCCTGAGCAAACGACATCTTTTAATAGGGTCCTGATGTCTGAGTTTTGTTTCAAAAGACACGCTGTTTTCAAATACGGATAGGGTCTGGATGCTGGTTTCTACGTCTAATTACAAGTAAATGGATACATATATTGACAGCTTTGGAAGTTCTTTCTGACCAACACCTCTCTCTTCATCCCAGCGGTCACAAATCTAAAGTTAAGATATAAATTAGGTCATGAAGATAATACAGGAATTCTCCACATTCTCCACAAGAACCAAACAAGTCTTAATTTGTAAAATAAATCCAAAACCAAAATGCTCGTGAGCTTTCCAAAAAATCTGTGATATTTCAAGATTTAGATATTCTTGAGCTAGTGCTCAATTCTCTGTGTAAAACCTCCTTACATTTGAATCAAGAGAAACAAAACCTCGAAGCATGCCCCTTGACTGAATTTTCATGGCTTGGCTGATTGTGATACTTTTGCATAGAACCTGCTTCAGCTAATCCTATCATTTTTCTGATTACTCAAAACTCTTTGCTTGGAAGAGACTTAATGAAAACGGGACCGTATTAATTTTCTTATCCTCTCTTCTCCCACTATCCCCCCCAAAGATGTGTTTTCCAGCTCAAAATGATTTCTAATGCTGTCAGTTTAAATCAGGTCCCAGTCTTCAACATGACTCTCTCAACACAAACCAACAGGCTGTCCAAACTCAGGAGCAGAAATCATCTGGTTTTGTTGCTCAAAAGACAGATTTTGCACTACCCAAGGACAACTTCTGGACACACCCTCCAAAACCCCATTCCCCAGCAGGTCTAAAAACATCCCCCAGAGATTTAACCTCTCCTCTGCATTCTAACAGATGATAAAATTAATGACTTCCCAAGGAAATTCTGACGTGCATGTAAAACTGTCAGGGAAAAATCCAACCTGCATTTGGCTGGTAGAGTGCTGTTAAATGATCAGTTCCCCGGGGGAGGAGGAATACACTGGCCAAAGGAGGAGGCAGGGAACAAGATTAAATTGTTTTCTGCCTGCTCCTACCAAACTCCCCTACTACAAAGGGAAACTGCACAAAAAGAGGAGTTGATATACATCTAATTAAACAGCTCTATTACTTACAGCTAATTTGTGGCTTCAGAGCCACAGGTGTTTCTGCACATAGCTTTCTGTTTGAGTCGACCCCTCAGCGAACTGTTATGTTACCCTAATGCCAGGCCCTTTGAAAGCCAGGTACCAAATATCTTTGCCTGAAATGCGTTGATTACCACTTAATAAAGCGCTTGTGCATCCTGGGTATTTTCTCCTCTCTCCCTGGAAAGCTGCTGGGGATTGCAGAGAGCAAATTGCCTGGTCACTAAAACTTCTCAGAGGGCACCAGATGATTATTAAGACCATTTTCAGTGCCATACCATGACCTGGGCAGCAGCAGGGGGGAAATGATGAGTACAGAGGTGTGTGGGACTTCTCACAGCCCCAGCAGTTCTCACCTGCTTTCAGCCAGACCCTGCCTGGCCTCACTGGCGATATGCAAGCTGAGCGTGCAGTTGCCGGGTAAGTGCTGTTCTTTCTCCTCTGCATATACCCACACTCGTGCCAACCGCAGGCGCCACGCTAACTGCAACAAGCTCCCTTCCCGCTTGAGAAGGGATCAGTTTTCACCACACAAGAACAAGTGAAGCTTGGGAAGGAACACGTACCTCCGCTCGTAGCCCGTGCACCACAGCTGTCCTCCGCAATCTTGTTTCCACACTTTGACCATACGAGGAAAGGCCTGGACACACGGCTGCCTGTGCCCCACTATCGCCAGCTCTTGCTCTGCACAAACATTTGGCCTGTCACAGAGAAACAGATGTTTACTGGAATCCGCACGCTGCTCAGAGACGAGCGTGATGCACCCAGCTGAAACAGTTTTAAAAGGCACCAGGTGTGGGTAACTTCATTCTACTTAGTGGAAAGAGAAGGAAGATCTTGTAAGTTATACAATATTTGTCTCCTTGTTTGATTAAGTCATACCGGAGTGTGAGGAAGCATGCCATGCAGGCCAGCCATAAGTCATCCAGTGGCTGTAAAAGAGACCCCACGAACCTCTTCCTGGAAGCTCACAGGAGCCGGTCCAGGTGCGGAGCCCGAATTTCATGCTCCTGTGAAATGGTACTCTGTTCACAGCACGGCACTTGCACCAGCAAACATACAGTACAAGAACAACATTTGTATTTCTCGAAAGCATGGAAGAGCTAAGGGTCAAAGAACTCCCACAAAGTGAACGTCCCGAGCCAGTATTCTACAGGTGGAAACCTGACACCCAGAGAAGAGGTACATTTTGACCGAGTCCACACCATGAATCACTGGCAGATACGGGAAGCCTTCTCAGTTTCCTTAAAATGAATAAATGAGATTCAGTGAGTATGAATGATTTAGCAGGAAAATATCATTTGTGCCTTATTTCTGTTCTAATTCTAACTCTTTTTCATCAAATATGAGTCAGTAGTTTTTACCTAAGAATGAAGAAGGAAATATTTGTCCCCGAATTAACGAGTTACAAGCCATTCATTATTTGAGACTGTTTCTGGTACTTCTAATTCTAAAAGGGCTTGTGAGTTTTCACAAAAAATACTTTCTATAACAGAAGCTTAAACTAAATAATATGGACATGGTGAAGAATAGAGATTGCAGCTGGCATCTTACTGCTCCAGGACATTCAATTACACTACTGTTACAGAAAGCCTGGAAATGCCTTTAGGATTAATGGCATGTTTCCCCCCCTAGCTTTGCTGGAAAATCTTTCCTTGTCATTCCCACATGTGGCCACTGCAGAGCTGTTCGACTAGTAAAGCCCCGCACACATCGGTTCGCTAATATAATAGACCCAAGTGCTAATGGAGAATGCCAGAGCGGCTGTTTTATTCTGTGAGTTTCTCCATAAACAGAAAGCAGCAGGTTCATCCATTTAACAAATATGAAAGTTTGCATAGAGGAAATCTAGAGAAGGGTATTTCCCTGCCCTCTGGATGTCCTGTGCTGTTAACGCACAGACATCTCAACTCTTAGCTGTCTGCACTTCGAAAAAAAGGACTAAAAGGAACCATAAAAATGAAGCTGGCAGTGGCAATGTTTTGGTGTAATTTATTACAGTGAAGAGAGGTTTTTGTGTGCCCCAAACAGTGGTTGTGTGTCCAGCAGGCATTGTCTGCAATGCCCTGTGGGAAATGACAGCACTTCCCAGGGCCTGGCATTTTCTCTTCTCTGATACCTTGGCACGCATCTCATCTCTAGTGTCTCATCCAAGACGTCCTAAAAGTATTTGTCAAAGCGGAAACACAAAATCTCAGACATATGGAGAAAAAGTGTCTTTGCAAAACCCCTACCTGCTGAAAAGGAGTCCTCTCCTAAATTAAAAAGTTAAAAACATCAGGGAGAGTAGTTTGGAGTTAGTTCACTCCGCAACGCCTGGTTCATTTACAAAAAGGAACAGAGCCATCCCCCTGCCTCAAGACATCATCTTCTGGCAGGAGACCAAATCTGCAAGAAAGTTTTCCAAAGGAGCCAAACAATTAACGCCAAAGTGTAACTGTAACATTTAATTAGAAAGAAAGGACTAAGTGCTTCTAGAGTAACAGCAAAAGGAGAAAAGGAAATATCAAGAAGAGTGCAATAAGAGAGAAAGAGATACAGCAAAGAGCAATAAAAATAGCAGCTCTGTGAAAAAAGGTCAGACTATTTACACTGCAATAATTGCCTCTCATGCTCACACAACAGCAACATTTCAGTTAAAACAGTGAATTACCTCCTACGAGCAATGGCTATCCACATTTTCAAGTTTCTATTCACCTTTATGTACATTTGGTGCTAGATAAAAAAAACACAGAACGACCTCTCCCCCCACTTCTCCCTCCACCATTGATTTTTAAAAACTGTACTTTGCCTCTACTTTATTGTTTTCCTACTCTAAAGAAACAGTGGGGATACTCTTTTCTTGGTACTTACATATGGGGCTGAAGCTTGTTCCCAGAAGCAAGTGAAGATATTTGCAATGCAAGGATGAATGACAGTGCCAACATGTGCAACTCCATTGCAACAGTTCCTCTTTCTTCCCCAAGGTGCTTCTGGTGGGTGCCTAGAAAATTTTGCAGCCTTCTCAAGCAAGATTAGCGGGTTCCTATTCCTCAAAAAAACCCACTCATTGCTACCTCCTGTTTCCACTTGCCAGTTTCCCTCTTTCCTGCAAAGAGCAATGCTATTGGAGCACGCGGGGATTCTTGCTGGGGTTCACTGGGAGAGCAGACTTATCACTCCTGGATGCTTTCTCCCACATGGGCTCCGTGCAGCAAGTTTCTTCGGTCCATGGGAAATTTTTATAAGGCAGATTGTCACTGAGTTTTTCCCCAAACCAAACCTGGCTTCTTATGCTCATTTGCCAGTAGTGAAATACACTGAAGTGACTTTTCCTTCTTGCATTTGCTTCTTGACAAGGTCCAAAGACCTGATGGCTCACAAGATCTCGGATCGGTCCAGGAACGAAGCCTCATGTGGGTTGAACTGATCTGAAGTCCTGATCCACTTCATAAAGCAATACATAAATCAGCACTCAGAGAAGGAAGGGAGAAGGGAGGAGGGCTGCTCTCCTGCGCAGAGAAGTCCACCTCCCAGAGGACTTCTGCAAAAGCAGGCAGAATCTTCATCTAAGCCATCCACACAGCTAAAGCCATCCTCCCGGTACTGCTTCCCAGCCTTCTCCTGCGACGATACTGAGTAACGCAGACACAAAGAGCAGCTTCCCTGTATTTCAGGAGAGCAACAAAACTTTCCTCCTGCCTTCCCCAGGTCTAGTTCCTTTCACTCACATGCTCTCTTGTTTCTTTTCTTGCTGACAGTCAGAAATCCCTCCCACCAGCTGTGTCCAGCCCCAAAGAGAGGAGGGGGAAAACCCTGCAGAACAGGAGCAGAAATCATCTGGTTTTGTTGCTCAAAAGACAGATTTTGCACTACCCAAGGACAACTTCTGGACACACCCTCCAAAACCCCATTCCCCAGCAGGTCTAAAAACATCCCCCAGAGATTTAACCTCTCCTCTGCATTCTAACAGATGATAAAATTAATGACTTCCCAAGGAAATTCTGACGTGCATGTAAAACTGTCAGGGAAAAATCCAACCTGCATTTGGCTGGTAGAGTGCTGTTAAATGATCAGTTCCCCGGGGGAGGAGGAATACACTGGCCAAAGGAGGAGGCAGGGAACAAGATTAAATTGTTTTCTGCCTGCTCCTACCAAACTCCCCTACTACAAAGGGAAACTGCACAAAAAGAGGAGTTGATAGGGATTAGGCTGAAACAGGGTGATGGATAGAGAAAAAAGGAAAGTGTTTTACTGGGGACTCAGCTGTGCTACCTGAGGAGTGTAGCTGCTATTTAATTTTATTTCAGCTCTTGCTGCCCAAAAAGGGCCTTTTCACCAGAGTATAAGTGACAATAAATACAGCAGCCTTCTGAGGTGCCTGCACAGCCTAATCTTCAGCACTGCACCTTTTCTTTCCAAACACCATTTAAGAGCAAGCATTATTCACTATTCTCTTCTTTTTCTTTCAGACTTGGCATGCAGAAAAAAAGTCCTGCCTGCGACAGACATTCGGCTTTGAGGTAAAAAGGAAAGCTGTGCCTCTAAGCACATTTCGTGTATTTATTTTGGACTCCTGTTGAGAATGGTCTGGCTGGCTCAGGATGAAGGACGCTGAAATGTTCATTTTCAGGTTCCTGACTCAAACCGAATCCAGTTGCGTTCCCATCCCGTGACAAGTCAGCTGGCCGCTCTGAAACAACAAAACGGGGAGAGAAGTGCCCAGGTCCAACTCTCAGATGGTTCACTGCCGAGTCCCTCTCCCCTCCCCGCGCACCTCAGCGCCTCTGCATCCCTCCCCCAAGGGCCCGAAACACCTATCGCGATCACCACGAATTGCTGCTGCCAGGCTTAGCAGAACGGTGAGGACCGAAGAGCTTACGGCAGACTGATCTGCCTTCTGACTTCCTCCCAGAAACGAGGGACGTACGTATCCGATACAGAAGGAAGTGGGAAGAACACAGCAGTGTGGGAATGCTGCAGTAAAACTCTCGGCATAAATTCTCTTACCAAAAGGGAAGAGGAATCAAGGAAGCAGATAAGCACTGCACCATTGCCCTGGTAAAACTGACCTTTTGCAAAAAACCCGGACTATAACGAGGAGGCTTATATGAACAACCGAAAACGTAGCCTTACAGAACAATGCATTCTTCTGAGTGTTGCAATTAGCGTCACAGCTGTCTGCTTTCTGCTGTCTGCTTTCTGCCTATGGAAATCAGAGAGAGGAAAAGCTACACACATTCCAATTTGGTCTTGAGCCGTGCTGAAAAAGACCAGATTTGCACTATCCTCTCCCCACTTCGTATTTTGTTGTCTGAAACGGAACTGAGTAGGCATCTTCACTTGTTGGCTGCTGAACATACATACACAGCACAGTTCTTGCTCCCAAAGAGTTTACGTATCATTGCCTTCCTTTTCCAGTAAGAGTCTCTAAGTCCAACGCACAGAACTATTGGTTGCAGTTGAAACACATCTTACATTTACCCGAAGAAGTGAATAAGCAAGCAGGATCTTCCTAAAGCAAACTGTTAGCTAAAACGACCACAGAACTCAAATCTGTCAATGCTCACTGGAAAAGCCACACTACTGCTAGGGTAGGAACCCAGGGAGCCATAGGGAAAACTCCGAGGTTCCAACGGCTCTTTGCTCATATTTCCACCTCCCTCCTGTCTCCCTTGGTGGTGAACTTAGTGCAGCAAGTAGAAAGCTGGAAGAGCAAAATAGCGTGGTTGGCTCAGGTGAGAAAAGCGAAATCCTGACACACACAGAGAAGATATTTTAGTTGTACTAAGATATTTTAAGGAGGCCAACACACTTTACTAGTATTTAATTTACCTTTGAGAAAGAAGTAAGATAAGAAAGCCTGGGTAGCTTCAGAGTCCGTGCCATGCAGATGGATTTCAGCACTGAAGGACACGCTATGAACTTTATATCAAGACTAAAGCCACCAGTGAGCCACGACCAAAAGTTGATAGCAAGTAAAAGAAACTGAGGCAGATGAGTTTTTATATATTAACCCTTCCAAAATCCTAGCAGTTACATAAATTGTTTAGGTCAGAGAGAAAAGAGGGTAAGAGCAGCTAACATTACCACTTAGAAACATGGTGTCTGCCAGGCCTAACAGGCAGGAAGACAACATCCTTCATTGTTGATGGAGAAGAAGGGCAACTACATAAAAACGCTTTATAATGCCACAAAAAACGTCAAGATACAATAAATTCGGGCCTCTCAAGGTTAGCATATTCTTATAACGGGGAAACTGTAGGACTGCTTGCAGTTGTTTTCTGTTTCAGTTTTGGGGTTTTTTCTTTTAAAGGCAGACAACTCGCTACTGTTATCCGAGAATCTTTCTTCACGTGTAGTTTGATGCTCTGTTTAGATCTGAACAACAGCTTTGACAAATGTAGCACCGGGTACGCTGCGTGTACGCTTTCTTTTTAAATTAAAAGGAAAAAAGAAAAAACACCCCCAGACTCGCTGGATCTCAGTTCCACTGCCCCAGCCCAGGAAGGGGGAGGCAAAGCGGCTCCCCTCTGACCAGCGCAGCGCCCTGGAATAGCTCCGCTCCGAGCACAGCGCGGCGCCGGGGCGCCCGTCTGCCGAGCCCCGCGGGACGGCGCTGCCGGGCGCCCGTGCTGGCCCGAGCGGGAGGCAGGGAAAGCGGCCGTTTCTGGGGCGCTGAGAAGGGCAGGAAGGAGCCTTTCCTGCCCCACGAGCAGGGCTGACACGGTCAGAGCTTGGAGTGTGGCTCCCTCTCCAGGACACGGCTCGGCCCGCGGCCCGGCCGGGCAGCCAGCGAGAGCTCCCGGGGGCAGCCCCAGCCCTGGCAGGGACAGCCGACGGAAGGATTATTCCCGGGATTATTCCAGTTCCAGCCATGGCTTCCAAACTCAGGTGATAGCCCTGGCTGCTACTCAGACAGGAGACAACTTACAGAGGAGCTGCGGGGGCTGCTTTTCCTGCGGGGCGGCAGTGACAGCGGCCGGTCGCCCTCTCGCGCTCTCTGCCGCGGCCATCGCAGCAGCTTGTCTGCAAAGAGGAGGGGAAACTGACGGAAAACCTGCTCTGAACACGCTGGGAGAAGTTCCCGAACGCAAAGCCAATCCCACCCTTCCTTCGTAAGTCTCTCCGAAGAAAGCAGTGAGGTTTCCCACTGAAACGCGCTCGTGTGGGTAAGGGTTGCAGAGAGCACGGCAGAAAATCCATGACACACACGTGAAAGAGGGATATCTGAAACCCAACACTGTGCAAAGCCCATTTAATACGCTTTCCATTTTTTACCATTTCCCAGCACATTTGCCTGTTAAAGACGTCGCCCTCCGGCCCGAAGTAAAAGAGCCCCGGAAAGCGGCCAAAGACACAGCAGGGTTTCTCAAACAGCGAGGACGCGACCTGCGGGAAAGCCGGAGGCTGCAGAAATGCAGCTGTTCAGCAGCTTGCCGTTCGCTCCCTGACGCTGTTTAACGTCGGCACGAAGCGCGGCAGAGGCTTCGGGCTGCGTCCGGGCCCCCGGCGCGGCAGGGTCCGCATCTGCGGGCGGCGGCCTTCGCCCCCGGCCGCGGCGCAGGCGGAGACCCGCGTCGCGCCTTTAGGAGCGGGATAAGCGGGCGGGCGGCCGCCACCTCCCGGCGCGGGCCGAGAGCGGCCGCG
>PTFA01000161.1:460828-478498 GCA_003342895.1 Casuarius casuarius | reverse complement strand
CCTGCTGCCGCCGCGGCAGACGCTGCGGCCGCTCAGCGTGCGCCACGCCACCCGCGCCGGCCGCCTCAAGGAGTACTTCGTGTTCCGGGTAGGGCCCGGCCCAGCGGGCCGCCCCGCCGCGGCAGCCCCGGGGGGAAGGCAGCGCGCGTAACCTCTCGCCTTTCCCGCTCCAGCCCGGCACGATAGAGCAGGCCGTCAGCGAGATCCGCGCCGTGGTGATGCCGGCCGAGGACGGCCAGGTGCAGAGCGTGTGGCTGCTCACCGAGTAAGTAGCCAGGCCCAGGGCCGAGCGCGGCCTACGGGACGGGGCCCGGGCGCCCCCGGCGCGGGCTGCTTAGAGCTGGTGCTTTTCCGTTAGCGACCTGGAAACACCAGCGCTGGTAAGATGCTTGGACCAGCCCCTGGCCACGGATGCAGAAGTGCACAGAGTGGCCTAGGGCGGGCCCGGCCGCGGGACTGCTTCTTACCCCTGTGATTTAGGGGAAAGCCTGGAAATTGCCTCACAGAAAGCAGAATCCGCCCTACCAAAACTGCACAACAGCCCAGCCCGTGCACCAAGTTAGAGACCACCTCAGGGACTGCAGGAACACCCCCTTAGCTCCACGTCTCACCAGTTAACCAGAGGAAAGCTGAAAGGACGTCCTCTACCGCCCGACGCCGAGACAGGAGCAAAGCACTAGCTGAACGTTCCTCCTCCTCACGAATCGAACCGGACCCGACTTGCAAGGCCAGGCACTCCTGAGCGGGGAACTAACACAGCCCGTTACAGGCCTTTCAGCCCGGCACAAGTGAAACTGGTGGGGACTGAGGGAGGAAAAGTTTCACTCCAGCCACCTGCCTACCTACTCTCAGCGTTAGGATTTACCACCAGCTTCACCTTAGTGTTCCTATTAAAACTTTAGTTATTAATTTTTGTAAAGACAGTTAAATCGGTAACCATAAAAATAAGCAGTGGCAGATTTTGAAGGTGCTCTTTTAAAGTCTGAGCTCACCACAGTTAGGGTGAAACTATGACCTACTCTAGATCGTTCCAAGGATGAAATCATGTTATAGCTGTGGTGGTTCAAGACCGCAGCTGGCGAGATGATAACGGAAAGGTAACATCTTTTCAAGTCCGAAGAAACAGACAAGCATTTGAACGTACAAACTAGTTATAGAAGACTTTCTCCCCTGAACATGAACAAATATGGTCAGTAACACTTTAGTAGAAAGTCTCTAGCTAATAGCACAGTATTAAGCACTTACTGGAGGAGTTGTTGGAAACTGCCTTCTGCTCCATCTTACACTGAGTAGCTGCAGCATTTGGTCTCACATAACATGAGGTAGCATTAGAGCTCTTTAAGATCTCAGACTTGTTCCAATATTAATATGTTCCTATCTTTGTATTTACGTTGTGGCATTCAACCTCTTAGTAGACTGGCTGATTCAAAGCAAAGGCTGTAATGGAAAATAGGGTGTTACTAAGACTTCAATTTGTTCTCCTTAGCGGCTCTTCTATTTGTCAAGCTATTAAATGATTCTAGACAGACAGGAAAACTGCTCAGACTCTCAGCCTTTGCCATCTTACCAGAATCGACCACTGGAACAACGAGAAGGAGCGTCTCGTTCTCATCACAGATTGGTCCCTTCTGATCTGTAAATATGACTTCATTAGCCTGCAGTGCCAGCACGTGACAAGAATATCACTCAACGCAGTTGATACCATCTCTGTAGGGGAGTTTGAGTTCCCACCTAAATCTCTGAACAAGTAAGTTGACATAGTAATACTGTTATTGTAAATAGTTTGAACTGTCAGCCTTTATCACTAACCAAGTTTGAGGATTCTTCCTTGTGTTGATGTTCACTAGTTGACTTTGTAAACAATTACTGAAACTGCATTAGAAAAGAGTCAGAGAGTAGCTGCTGTCTTGCTGGGACACCTATTAGTTCCATGCGAGTGAGTCACTCGAGGACTTTCAGGATGAGATCAATGGACTTTGGAGCAGAAGTTCCTCACCATTATGTAATGCAGAAGGTGGCAGCAGCACATCAGCATTATTAGAAAGCTGTGTGCAAGTATCAGGTCATACTTAAGTGGAGGTTATCACAGGCAATACTGTTTAGGCTTTGTGTCCTAGATGTCTAATGAGCTTAACCTCTCTGCACTCAGCTCGTACGAACATGTTTATGTATCTCAGCAGCAGAATTTCAGTAACAGGTTTTCCAGATGTTGAGTTACTGCTGACACTTTTCTAGAGGAAAACCTATTATCCAACTAAATGTTAACTTCCAGTTTTAAGCAGTGTTCATCTTTTTCAGACAATACATGTCTAATTAAACTTGCCGCAAAGACTTACGGGTCTTACCATATCAATTCTGCTGTCTTCAATACCAGGCGAGAAGGTATTGGTATCAGAATTCAGTGGGACAAGCAAAGTCGTGCCTCCTTCATAAATCGGTGGAATCCGTGGTCCACAAATGTTCCGTATGCCACGTTCACTGAACATCCAATGGCAGATGCCGATGAGAAGATTGCATCCCTTTGCCTGGTAAGAAAATCACCTCTCCTATTCTAGATGCCTTTTAACAGTCAGAGGCTGGATACTACTTTGATTTATCTGCTCTATCTTTTCAAAATAATCAAGTGCAAGCAATTAAATCAAAGGCACAGAACTCAGAGTTGCAAGCTAAGTGTCCCCGTCCTCCAAATTTTGACTCTGCAGGGCAGCACAACTGTTTTCCTAATGCTGCAAGTCAGTTTTTGCTGATTAATTGTAACTGGTTTATACAGAAGGGAAGCTGAAATTTCCAAACATGNAAAAAAAAAAAAAAAAAAAAAGGCACAAAGCTCAAAAGAAAATACATCTTGCTGCTATTCTTACTTTTGTTTTGACTACATCTAGGCTGCAAGTTAATTAATCTACAGCTTCTAAATTTAAACCTTCACTTGTGTCTTTTTTTCCTTTTGAAATGGTTGCTTTCCTCTGAGTTTCTTCTTGAAAATGGAACATTAATTAACTTCAGCACATCAACTACAAGGGCAAGACAATTATGTGCCAACAACAAGCAATATTTGTTACTGATAAATCTTTATGCACCTAGCTCACGTGTCTAGGCTTACACATGGACAGTGTCCATATATGAAATTAACTGCATCATAAAAGGTTAAATGTCAGTGTAAAATTTATTACAAGTGCAAGCTCCAAGACAACTACAGCTTTAGTGTTAATCCTTTACGCTTCAGCATCAGAAGCTCTTTGCCTATGAAAGCACAACAATTTAAAAAAATGAAAAAACATCACAGTGATCTTTTCTTTCAGCTGGAAAACTTTAAGACTCAACTAATTCAAGCTGTGAAGAAAGCCCATAAGGAGTCACCATTGCCAGGAAGAGCTAATGGAGTTCTAGTGCTGGAGCGTCCTCTCCTGATTGAAACTTACCTGGGACTGATGTCCTTCATCAACAACGAGGCGAAACTTGGCTACTCCATGACAAGAGGCAAAATTGGATTTTAAGATTTGTTGCGTCTAATGTTTTCAAAGCAAAGCTATTTGAAGTTAGTCTCCTGGAGAGAGCACACTGTGTGGCAGAATACTCAATAATCAAAACGAAGTTATGGGAATAAAAGCAGTTGGTTGCAGAACCATCAGTTCACATAAGTATCTGATGATTATTATAAAGATTGCTAGAATGCACATCAGATTAATCTGAAGTGGACACAAGGTAGCATCATTCTTGTATTTTGCATCTAATTTTCAATGCTTACTGGTTCATATGCAAGGCTAGTGAACAGTGGTATTTCCTCTTCCGTCTCTAGCTATATGCTCTTCCCTGTTAACTAAATGTGACTGGTATCTGCTACAGACACTTCACGCAAACATCCAGGATACAATAGCATGTTCATGCCATATTACAATTGTATCCCTATGTATAAGCTCAAATCATGTGGTGTGTTTGGGATTGATTTGTACTGTTCAGAGAGGTATTAGTGGCTCAAGATTACAGTAATCTTAACATTTGGTTAATTCCATATCAGGAAATTTAAGCCGTCAGTCATTCTTTAGCAAAACACTGAGTCAGCAAGTTTGGTTAAAGCTGTACTGTTATACCATCTCAAAAACAGCATACTTGAACTATTACTTTATAAACTGAAGTATATGGCTGAATATAAGTTCATTAGCTTTTTGTAATAGATTCAGTTTTGAGAGAGGGAGGCTAACTTGCAAGTTTCTCACATACAATTTCTTGCTGCAACCATATAATAAAGACATGTCTTGAAACAATATAGCCAAAAGCGTCACGAACACATTTGCCTTCAAAGTTATTATTTACACAAAACTTTTTATAACTTAAAGAAATTCTACTTTGATTAGATTTATATTCTTAGCAATTTTTCTTAAATCTTCTCTAGTTTGGGACAGCAGCAGAGCAGGACTTTCTAATGGAGACAGATAAAACTAAGCACTGTACATCAATTTTGATTTACTTAATCTTGCATTTAACCTCATACAAATCTTGAGAATGGAATCAGTTTCAGAGGCAGCGTAAGAGATATTACAACCAGAATTGCTCATGAGGTTATTGTAACAAGCTTTTTCACTGTGTATGACCTTCTACGTGTCATTTTACCATTGCATTTCTCTGCTATTGTAATGCTGAATAAAATTCTGTGCAGCAGTGGCATTTTTCCTGAAGTTAAATAAAGTAGATGTATGTTTCTGAAACTTGTGTAAAGTGGAAGTGATGATGGAATGAATGCAACAAACTGCATGCCCCCCTCAATGCATTTTCTGAGGTATCTATTTAACTTTTGTTAATCTTGTAGTAAAGTTAAATTCCACCTCAACTATTGTTCTTTATTCTTCATTTTGTGGAGATTGAAGATCTCAAGCTAAGTAGCAAAGAAAAAAACATGCAGTAAATTCCCAACTAGTGGGCTCCCTTCCTTGGGGGAATACAGTGGCTGGCTATTCAGAAGAAAGCTAAAAGACAGTCCAGCCGTTTGTTCCCTACTGAACTGTCCACTCCAGTTCGACACTAAACAGTTGTTTGCTCTCTTAACCCAGCAGGGTTAAAAGCTCCCACTTCAGTTCCCTGTTGTATAGCATGCCATTCTGAAGTACCAGATAGATCCTTCTTGAATAGATTCTATGTAGTAAGTCTGAAGTAGTCCTGGCACTACTGCTGTTAGTGGTTAGCATCTCTGTCTGGAAAAGAAAAGTAATTATTATAAATGACTTCATTTGCTTTCTGAACAAACAACTCATTTTGGTTTAGCAGTAATCAGTTCACTAGGAAGTGTCTTGATGTATCTACTTCTGCTACAATATTCAATTCTAATAGACAAGAGAACCTACTGTCATGCTGGGGTAGATACAAGTTGTATGGTGCTATGCGCAAATAACCGTTTCCTTGTTTTCAGATACATAATAGCTATGCAATCATGTCACTGACAGTATTGTGCAGTTACAGTTAAACCGAGATGATGATGATAGTGAAACAGACTTCAGTTTTCTCTCAGAACTACAATGGAGAAATGCAGGCTTATAATTAGGGTCATGCAAGGTAAATAATTATCAAAATATTTATTGGGAATTATCAAATTTAAACAACATCTATACATTATATACACGCAGCTACAATTTTAGAAAATAAGTTTCATAGTTGAGAAAGTTCAAGAGAAACTTCAACTACATCAATATTGAAGTTTCCTTAAAATCCAGGCTTCATTCTCTATACTTCAGTTGTAACATCACTTCATTCAAATACAATCACAATAGTTCACACAGCGGAGTTTATGCTCCTTCAAATAAATAATTTATTAGTACAAAACAGCTCCAGACTGGACAACAGGGTTTGACCTTTTCTCACTTTCCCTCAAACTTACCAACTTTTTTTTTTTTTTTAATGTAAATCATTATTTTACCTCTTCTCTTTCCAAGTAACACACACAAAAGTTATCCTTACTCAGAAGTGCCACAGAATCTCCACTAGAATGCCAGCAGAGAGAGAGGATCTGGAAGTCCCCTGTAGAAACAGATCAGTTTGTCAGCAAGAAGTTGATAGCCAGCCATCCTACTCCAGCTATCTTTTCCTAGGGTAACAGTCACACGGATTGCAAAAGGTGCCCGCTCTCCCTCCCCCAGGAGGCTTAACAGGGCGATTGATTTTTGTCCTGCGATACTGGGCCCAGTTTGCTCTCCGGTATTTCAATGCACATAGGTGGCTGCAGCACTCGCTCTTTTCCCCCTTCACATAGCAAGATCTACAGTCACTTTGTGCTCCATATACAATCACAATCGAGTTTGTGGCCACATCATTTTAATGCAAACAAATGCCACAGGACTGTCCAGTGGTGCAGAGCTGCATAACCTGATGATGTAGGTGCTAGCTGTATAGAAAAGAAACTTGAAACTGTGATTTGTTTCTTTTCTGCCCAATATGAAAGATGTTTATGTAGTCTAGCTAATGGCCTGACATGACTCATCACAAAACACAGAAAACTTTCTATCATGCAGGCTGAGTAAGAGTTCAGGTCCCATATGTTCTTAGGCCTATCTTTACACATTAGATTGAACATGTTCATTTTTTTCCCAACTAGTGCTTTGCTATAGTTTAATTGTTTTCAGAATACCCAAAATCATTCTAGGCAAAGGCTTTATTTCAACACTTACCATTCTGGACAGCTATTGTTTCTATATAAATAAACTGGTACAAGTCTTGAGAAAGAGTGCACCACATTATATAATTAAAGCAACAATAACCCATTTTTAACCCATGTGCTCTGTTCTTGATATATTTTCACATTTACTATGTCTCACTGTGAATGCCTTTTTTGTAGATAGAAATACCCGTTTTTAAGAAGCTCCAAGTGCACTTTTGAACCTTTACACAACATCATCTTGGCCAATTTATAGTGAGAAAAACATTTTGTAAATAAAAAACCAATGACAATTTGTGGAGGTTGTTGCAAGCAGCCTCACCTTCCATTGGAACCTGTACTGACACACATCCAGCTGGGGACCATAAGTACACTTTGCTATTTCCTGTACATATAGCAAGTCGAGGTTGTCGTGGATCCCATTGGAAAGACTGGATTGCACACAACTGCTCCAAGACTACAAACAGTTTCAGCTTTTGAATGTCCCAGATCCAGACAGCATTAGGAATATTATCTATCAGAAAAGGAAAGAGTGACCACGTGAATATCAGAAGGAAAAATAGAACATGCATACATTTATTTAAAGAAATAGACATTAAATGAGGTCTAACGATACACAAACCATCCAGGTACAACACAGGTTTAACACCACTGCAGTTTCACCTGACAGCACCTTAAATTCTACTTTGCAGAAACTGCAAAAAGAATAGAAAGAATTTATCTTCCAGTCCTTCACTAGCTTTTATGAAATTATTCACAATTATGCTGCTGTTTGTACGTTTTGCCTTCGAATCACAAGTTTTGCATCCTGAAGTAAACAGCCTTCAGCCCTGACAAGAGGCAAAATTAGATGTTAATTCCATAACTTTATTTGTGCTAATCAAAACCACACTATTACAGGCTTTGAGAAATTCTGCCTTTTAAGGAGATATTTGCTGTAAATAAAGGAAGAAAGATGTGTTCCATTTTCAAATACAGTGAGTTTATTTATATATATATATTCTACATATATATGGTGTATATATATATACATACACACAGAGGAAATTAAAGCACATATTAAAGAGAAAGACAAGATTATGAGTTAACGCAGTAAGTGGATCACAGCTCACAATACATTATGATGCTGGAGGACATAGGCTGATTTCCTCTGTAGCTGAAAAGTGCTTGCAGAACAAAAAGCCAATTTTGAATAGGATGATGAATCTTCCCATAGTGCAAAATAACTCAATTGTCCTTGTTTAGTATATGAAAATACCATTTAAATAACAAATAGATTTCTCCTTTAATAAGAGTCCATTAGGAACTTACCATTTCTGGTTGCCAAGAAACAGTTATCTGGACTGAATGCCAGCATTCCGATCCCGATTTTGGGATTTGCCCTATCAGCAATTGGTTTGACATACTGTAAAGAAACTGGCACCTGGGAAATATCATCTGTAATTCGAAATAAAAGTACTTTACTAAGCAAGCCTAGATGGACAAAATAACACTTACATTCCAACTGTTAAAAGTTGGATCTCTGAAATGATAGGGCAGCATTTTACTCTCCTGCAAGACCCTGCAATCAAAAAAGTCTCAACTGCTTTAAGGCTTTGCATCTTCATATAAACAGCTTACTATTCTTGCCCTTCTACACATAAAAAGGGCCTGGAAATCCAGGCAAGTCTGAGATTAAACTATAAAAGGTAGTCAGATCAAATTTTCATCGTCTTTTAGCCAGTGTTTCAAACAAACACTAGTGCAAGGCAAAGTAGTCATGAAATTACAGCCCCTTAAGTAATGAGACACTTAAAGACAGAAAAAAATATATTAATCATACGTTTTCTATGACCTCTTCGCTATTTGAGTCTGTTGTCTGAAGGTAAGTCTAAAGTATTGCTAGGACTACAGCCTCTTAGACGAATCACTTTGTCAAATCCCTTTCTTCTTGCTCTGCTTTTTCACTTAATCTCCTACTTAAGGGATTAATTGCTATCCTAAAAAAGATAGCAAGAGTGCCTTTTGACACTTTTTTTTATCATAGGAATTGCCCCACACTAAGATTTTTAACTGCTAAAATAAGATGAACTATCACAATTATCTGCAACAGTTAAAGTAACTCTAAGGCACGGAAGAATATTGTATAGATTGGACAAACAAGGAAAAGAAATTCACACGTGGTTAAGATAATGTTTTGCAAGGAACCCCAACATTGAAGATCTGCCTGCTATTTCTCCTCTGCCCAAGCAATTACAGCTCTCTTCTATAGCATCTCCCTACTCTTTAATCTACCTCCAAAACACCAAATAGACAGCAAGCACCCTATTAGGGCCCTTACTGCCCTCGGAAATATTTCAGATGATTAATTCAGAAGACTTGAGCAGAGCATCCAGAGGATCTATTCCAACATCAAAAGACAGAATTTGCCTGTAATGTTTATTTACAGAAACACTTCACATGGCAAACTAAAGTGTCTCATTTTAGTAAACTTTGGCTTACATTTACTCTGCGTGCTGAAGAGAGAACTAGCCAATGCTCTCGGAGGGAAAGAAAGTCTCTCTGTATCAACAGATGGGGATTTCTCCACTTCTTTATACACAATCTACAAAGAAACAAGCAGGAGTCCTACAAAAGGGCTTAAGAGAATTGGATATTACCAAGTCATCCACATGCCACTAACTTATTTTCAAGTATATTAGAATTCAGCATCCTCTATTTCATCAAAGGAGGAAAGGGTATCAACAGGCAAATACTGAATCTGGCATTCTCAGTGAACGATTTGTAGTTTGAAACCATGATCAGGAAAACATTTCTATGATAAATAAATGAAATTGAAGTCTATGAAGAATGAGTCCAGCAGAGTATGCCTCATTCATTATCCTGAAGGTTAAATCTGGCAATACAATAAGTCTTTATTATGTTGGGAACATGGACTTCATTTTTTGTAACAAAGACAATCTTTGTATTTATTTATGATAGTATGCAATTAAAGTGCAACATTGCAGGAGGCAATAGTAAAGATGTTTTAGTACCACACCTACAACTTACTATTCCCAAACACAAGCCCTCAGAAAAAGAAAAGNGGGGGGGAAATCAATGGAAATTCTAGTCTTTGTGATAAGGGATTAACAGAGCATTTTTCATTTGTTTTCCATTACATATTTTACATCTAAGACCATTTTTCAGTAAGGAAAAATTTCGCTGAGGTTCATTTTACAGATCATACCTCTGGTTAAGAGGTATTAACGCAGTCATGTGAATTTACATGTGTACAGCCTACACATGTAAACACTTCCAGGATACCTGCAAAAGTGGAAGACTAGTCCTTCCTTTGCAATAGCATGCAATGCTAGTACTAAGTGTTCTTTTTCACCTTGAAGGATGAGAACAATTTATGCTTTTTTGAAGCAAAAGCTACAGTTTTGCCTGCCGCCAACTCTCCATAGACTATATACACATGCAAGATTAAAAATAAGTGATGGCAGATGTTTATAAGAAATCCTCTTTAAGTGAGCTGAATGAGCTTGTAATTACAAAATCTAAATCTGATCACAATCCAGTTCAAATGCTGTTTAATGTTGTGAGTTGCATAAAACCGAGACCTATCTATCCTCTGCTAAATTTCCCAGCTTAGTCTCATCATCCACATACCCAAAATTATAATGCAATCAACCACCTGCATCAAAATATGTTGGCGTATAACAGAAGACCTCTGAGAATTCATTAGTGCTAGCACAGAGAGGATCAGATGTGGGTATTCCATGGAACTTGAGAGGATTTCTCTGTTTTTCTTGTATCCACAAATTTTCATGCAATTCCTCAAGCACTATTTACAGATTAGCAGGAAAAAAGGCAAAGTCTCCGGAATGGAATGGATTTACTAGTACCTTTCAGACAAATAACAGCACTAACAAAGTGTTGCTAATGATTCAGTGGATTTTGGACCTATACTTACAGTCTTTGGGTTAGTAATGGTTGCTGGATGCTCAAACTCTGTGATCTTCTTCCAGGTTACGTGGTTCAAGATACGCACCTAATTCCAAGCAAGCATTGCAGGAGAGAACTGTTATGACAAAGTTTTGCAAATGACTTAAATATACTTAATTTCTCTTTTCTATTTCTTACCTTTTCATCATAGCTGCCAATTGCCAAAAATTGACTGCTGGGACTCCAGGCAATTGATTTTATGCCTAACGACCATTCGTAAGCCCGATACGTAGACAGCAGTCTGCCGTCAAGGGAGTACAGCAGTATCTTATACTGAAATATAAATTGATTAATTCTAGACTAACAATATTGTTAAAAGCCACGGACAGGCAAAAGCACTCCTGCCAAACCCTCACAGCTTAAAACACAGTAAATTAAATACAGAAACTATGGTCTGTTTCTATCTGTGATACGAGACAAGAGGTTCTAAGGCCACCTCTTTGGTTTTTCTTGCACTCCTGGAACATGTCCACCCTGTTCTTGTGACCATAAATGCCCTGCTGGGTCAGATCAACAGCCCACCTAGCCCAACAGTCTCTTCAACAGCGCCAGTAGCTGATGGCATTAAGGCAGACCCTCGAGCTCCTTCCGCATCAGCGGTCATCTGACGAAGGATGTCAGAGGTATGTCCCTGCCTGTTCCCAGTGGTATTCATTTTGGTCATGTGGCCCATATTCTCATGCCCATATCCCCTCTTCTGCATCTCGAAGTTTGTGTATTCAGAGCACTGAGGACAGCAATTTATGTATTCCTTGCCAGCTTTTCGGATGAGCACTTTTAGTTAACTGTAAAGTCGCTGTGCAATGCAATGTAAATTAATACCGTAGAAAAGTCTGACAGAATAATTCATTCATTATCTTAATAGCTGCTTACGCAATGTTTAAAATCAAAGTTAAAAATATATTTTTAGCTATATTAGAAAGAATGCTAATAATATAATTTGCTATCATTAAAAAGATTTACATGACAGTTTTACATACACATGTAAGGACATCGATTGCCAATACAGGTATTATATTTTAAAGGGTTTCTTAGAGTTGCAGCATTTGTTATAAGGTATTACAAAACCAGGTTTCTTTAGTTACTGCTTTACACACAGCAGCTATAAAAGACAAGTTGAACTCAAAGGAAATAATCTGCTTTTTCTCGTACCTCCAGACACGTATCCCACACTGCCAGAACACAGCCATTAGGAGCCCATTCAATCCCAAACAGATCCTGCGTTTCCGTGTCAAAATGCTGCCCCCCACAAGAAAAGACATAAAACCATTTACAACATTATACTAAGAAACACTGTTGCATCTGACATCAAAACAAAGCCTTCAATTTTATCTCTTTAATCCCCATCACGAATGTAACAGAGCCTTTTTTACTAGTGTAGAAGCTGATTTTTAAAAAAAATAATATACTACATTCATTACCACTTTGGTTTCCCTCTCCAAAAAAATCAGGTTGGTATGCTTTTAAATGAATGGCATTTTATAAGAAAATAAATACAATTACACTGAATCAGCCAAGAAATCTATCTAGCCTAAGTCCTTGTCTCAGAAAGACTACGACAGGATCATTAGGGAAGAGCTCAGGAACACAGCGAGCATTTTGTACTATTTCCCCAAATTACTCTACCAGTTTCCAATGAAACTCAAAATTCCTGAACCAAAGGTGATGCCACATACAGACTAGTTCTTAATGGGTTTTAATTTCCAGATTCATCCAGTCCTTTAAGACATGCTAAAGTGCATTCTGCATAGCCTATTTTCACTTTTAAATAGAAAATAAGAGGATTCATACTATACATTTCAAATCATCACTCTGTCAAGCGGTCAATACTTTCACAATTATTACTGCAGAATAGCTTCACACAAAAGTTCGGAGGCAAAATTATTGTATTCCATCAGGAATTTGACTTCCTGAACAGAATTCCTCTGCTACAAAAGTATGCCTGCAGGCCAGTGAAGGAGCCAGATACCGGCAAGAAACTGCACTGATAAACCTAACACCGGACTAGCAGAGTGACTATGTATTTGAAGGAGCATGCAGGGCATACATGTAGTCTGTGCAAAAGCAGTGGAAAGCAAGGACATATCTTACTCTCAATAGCTGCCAGTCACTGCATACAAAGAGGCTAATGAAGTCTTTGCAGTCACGTCTTTCTGCCAAGGCCATATAGCGGCCATCCTTAGTGAAAGCTATTCCTGGCAATGAGATAGAAAGTTGATTAAAAAATAATAATAATCAAGAGAAAGCAAACCAGTAACTCCTAACTCAAAGAGGAAGCAAAAGGAAAGGAAACATTAGCTTCACAGAAGATTTGATCACAGACCAATGCTGTTTTTTTAAACCAATTTGCTGTGTCATCCCAGCGATTCTTAAGCTTTCAGCATACTATTTCTATGGCTGCAGCTTCACAGCTATCGTAGAACTTCAGCACGCTGCTTGATTACTGACAGTCATTTTATAAAATCCACAGTCAGATTTAATATTCAGTTTTTGTCTAACTGTATGAATTAGTTATACAGCCATTGGTATTCCATCAGCTTCCAGGTATTGGTCCCTATTCACTCTTTTATTGTACATGTAATACATAATTATCTTTGTGATATATGAGATATAATTATGCATGAACCTCAGGCAAATAACTGCTAACACAGCTAGGTGGTTAGCAGTTCTGACAGGAGCTTCCCTTTCAAATCTTTTAATATGTAAAACAATGATAAAAGCCACTGTGGATTAGTGCTTTTTCTCACCAAGAGATGCAGCTGAACTTCCAATTGCTACAATTGTTAATTTAATGTCTTAAAGCACCCTTAAGAGCAGAACACAACAAAAATCACTGCCCCAAAGAAATAACTATCTAAAGCTTTTGGCAGAAATTTTATGCACCATTTTACGCAAAAGACTGACCTTCAATCAGTTTCCAGCTAAACCATTTCCCACAGTGTCACTTCAGCAGTGACCAAAAAAACCCCAAACACCCACACACACAAACCACCAAACCAAAAACAAACCACTCCCCTACAACCTTATCTCAAACTTGTTGGTTCCCTCCACCCCCCCATAATTTCTTCTTTTGTCTTTGAACCTGCAGAAGAATCTTCCACCGTCTCCTTCCTTCTGCCCGAATTTGAGACCCCTACTCCTGCACAGGAACTACTGTCTGCAGCCATTGCAACAGTCTACCCGATCCACGTGGAAGTGCGTGTGGGGAGGAAAAAGTGTATTTACATTTCTCCTTAAAGGGGTTTGCTTTGACATCATGTACTCGCCAGCTGTTCTAGTTACCTAAAATCTCATTGATTACCATAAAACTTGGCAGCTTGCTTTTCAAAAACCTTCTTTTACCTGACATCTGCAGAACAGGAATGTAGACGAGATGTAATCCTCCTCCGGGCACAGCGAGGATGACAACCGCAGATCAGATCTCAGTGTAGCACTTGCGGTAGGTGGCACACTGGTACTGATCTCAGACACGCAGCCCCGAGGGTCAGCTAACCCCTCGGCTGGGAGGTGCAAGAACATACTCTGTTCAGAAATGTGTGCTTCAGCACTATATATAAATTTCATTTTCCTTTTTTGCCATGTTAAAAATACCATTCCTTGTTAGATTTGAGATACTTACCCTGCTGACAAGCTTTAGGATACTTGATATAAGATACAGATTTTGTACACAAGGACCACACAGTTATCCGCAGCTGTTGCAAAGAGAAAGGGACAAGGAAGTATCTGATCTTTTTTAATCTACAAAAATGAGAAGTAAAAAATCCAAACAACCTAGTTCAACAATGCAAAGCAGATCAATGTATGTTCTGTGCTTTAAATAAGCCTTGTAGCTATTCTATATAGCTGTAACTGAATCCTAAAAAAAATAACTTCTAGAAATGATCATACATCTTCTCTTCCCTTCAGTTAGGGATGCTACTTATGCCAAATTAATATTACAGGCACATCACGTACCCTAGAGAACCAGGAGATGCAGAACACCAATATGGTCAACAACACTTTGTTAACTTACATTAAAGTTACTGACATTAGCATAAATCCAACTACACAATTGACAATGTATGATACACACTTTTCAGTTGGATAAACAGTTTTGTCATAGAATCTGGAAAAAAGATGAGAAATATTTCTTGCATTTATGAATAGATTAGAAGTTATGGCAACTTAAGATCATCATATCTCTTGGGACAAGATTAATAAGTATAAAAGCTTAGCTCTGTTCTTCACTTTTAAAATCATACTCAGCTTTGACAGCTAATTTGCATTTTTCTCTTCCCCGCTCAATCACCTGCAGGTGGTTGCCACGTTATATAGTTATTGGAAGAACTAGAAAAGAGCTGAAATACAGTATGCAAAACAAGGCATTAAATATCACGTTTGGGATATTTGGGAAGGCTCATGCATCCGTACAATACAAAAACTGCAGAGAAGACAGTCAGCTGCAAAACAAGCCTCTCCACAGCTCTTCAAGGTCACAGCCCGCATTCTGGAAGCTCTGTGTTGCCATCTGCAGATTATTCGATTAAAAACAAATACTTACTCTCCCTTAGCAACGGCAGCCACATGAGACACATGTGCATTAATCAACATGTCATGTGAACCTTTGCATTTACATCTGAAGTGAGGAATATTTCCAGGGTAACTTTTCCTAGTGTTTTTCTGTATTTTATTGCACCAAAAGAGAACGTAAGAGACTCTAGAAGAGAGAGGTGAGACTATTCTTGCAATAAAGAACCACGATCACAAAACTATCTTTCCCAAAACTACTGAACAACAATGCTAGTTCTCATTGAATATACGAGCAGAGCTCCAGCACCATCTAACATGACATCGTCATACGACAACCGTGAAGGAAGGTATGCTCCTCCTGCACAAACTGCAGACTGATCACCAGCAGTGTTGGGAAGAGATTTCTGCAGCACTTGCTTCGTGTTTGTCCTCAATACACATTTTCCTTCTCTGACATATTCGGTGCTATTCAGCCCTGAGACTCCACTGTGGCATCTATGTAGTTTTTTCCCATGTGGAAACTTTATAGACTGCTCATTGCAACAGAATTTGGCAAGTTTGCTTTTTTGTTTTTCTCCCTGCCATCGCACCCCCTCCCCAGTACTGACACTACCATGCTGGCCAGAAAGCATTGAGTCAATTGATAGTATTCCAACCAAGCTACAGAATCCTAATAAATGCTGCTTCCCTCCAGAGATATGTGGAGTCCCAAAGCAAAAAAAAGCAGCATTTGCTGCTTTTCCTACACTATCGTATATATAAAAGCTTGTGAAAGGAGATTTGAAGTAGCACAAAAACTTTTTTTTTTTAAATAACAGGAAAGAGCACAACCAGATTGGATTCCAGCCTTCTTCCATGCAAAGTTTAAAACGAGGCATTATTGGATGTTCCCTTCCTTTATTTAACAGGTATGAAGTTACTGCTAGACATCTGTAGAACTACCCTTAAGTTTTTAAGCATGCCCTGGAGGAATCCATTGGATGAGAAACATTAATCAAGTTTTATCACTCCAACTGCTCACTTCCGGACATACAAAAATACAGCATTGTTAGTCTGCTCCTCATGCAATATTTACTTTAAAAATACCAGCACAATGCCTACTCACATTCTTTTCCAACAACTGCAGTAGTGACATGCTGCTTGTTCCTATTAATTGCAGCGTTAAATGTCCTTGCTGCTGTTCCTCCCTTGATCAAACCATGCAGTGCACACAACACACATTCTACAGCCACTTAATACAAGCTTAGCAGCTGCAAGCTTTGAATGCTGAGATCTGGGTCATAACTTTTCCTGACAAAGGCATTCAGTTTTACAGTTGCATTAATACTTGGCCTCAGAATCAATTCACCTGGCCTGGTGTGTGTCAAATACACTTCTATCCTGAACCACATAGACTGTCTCAGATGCTCAAAACAAGGCAAAATCATCAAGCCCAAGTACCTGGGAAAAGGGAAATCTCTATAGGTGGGAAGCAGCACAGCACATGCGGAGTTCCTACTGCAACCACCGCCTTGCCTGAGATTCTGTCTCAGAAGAGAAAAAGCAAGCACACCTTCCTCATGAAAGCTACTTCTACTTCCACGTCCGCTTTGTCTTTGGATGCAGTCCTCTTGTACACTATTCACATAGAAGCTTCTCTAAAAGGGTCAAGTGTAACTCCCCAGGAAAGACATCAATGATGGTTTCCCTATTCAGTCTTGTCACGTTGCATTTAACTGCTAAACACTTGCTTACTTCAGAGACACTGAAACTTTCAGTAACATTAAAAGTTATCATTGGAATAGTACTGTATTGCTCCATATATCTCCTTAACACACAATTTCTAGCATGTAAGGCATAAATTGCAATGATGTCATTGCAATACTGGGCAAAGACTGCAGCTAAAGAATACAACCCCTAAACATCCGTGGGATGTTTACACCTACTCTACTCACACACAGAAGTACACTTTTGAAACAGACTTCTTACACTGGATACATCCAGTTCTTCAATAATCAAAGCACTTGATCTTCAAGCTTCTAAATGAGTCGAGATTTGCTAAATCAGCCACAATATATCTGTAACAACTAAGATCCTCTATTCAACTTAAATACCTCCCTTGTGAAAAAGCTGCAAACTAGTAAAAAAAACGTACACGACTGCAAGTCAGAGACCACATATAAGCTCTATCATTTCATTGCAACCTCTTCTCCAAGTCACATAAGACACAGCTTGAAAATTTTGGCCTAATATTAGAAACACATGAAAGCAGACCATTTTGATTCCCCAAATTAGGATTCTTTTCAGTTCTTTGTGTACAGTCAAAAATATTTCCTAAATTGGGAGAGTTACATCGTATGCTTAACCTGTGGACTTCAAACTTATCTTACACATATTAACAATGTGCTTACGATTAAATGTGACAGGCAGGGAGAATCTTAACATTCCCAGCTGGAACTGCAACATTATTTCACGTGCTTGCCCAAGATGCCAATGTAAACTAGATCAAGGATTCTTTCACTGCTAGCAGAGATGGAGAGACAGAAATAAAATGCACAGAGAATGGGGGGGGG
>PTFA01000161.1:396867-454408 GCA_003342895.1 Casuarius casuarius | reverse complement strand
CCGCGCGGCGGCTCCGGGAGCGAGCTGAGGACAGGCCGGCGTGAGGAGCCGCCGCTCCTGCAGGGCCGCTTGCCGCCGCGGGTTTTGGACGCGGGCGGACGTGACATGCGCAGGGCCAGGTCAGTCAGTCCGCCGTCAGTCAGTCCGTCTGTCAGTCAGCCCACCAGTCAATGAGTCACCCACCAGCCAGGCAGTCCCTCAGTCAGTCAGCCCCTCAGTCAGTCAGCCTGTCAATGAGTCACCCACCAGCCAGGCAGTCCCTCAGTCCGTCCATCAGTCAGTCACTCTGTCTGTCTGCCAGCCCCTCAGTCCGTCCATCCATCCCTCAGTCTGTCAGTCCGCGCCAGGCTGCAGGCGGTCCAGGGTGTGCGTGGAGCCGGTGATCACAAGCAGAGATGAAAGTAATTATTATGCAAATAGGGTATTTAATAAGGTGTGATGTGCAGCGCCGTGTGATTAGACACCGATTTTCTCATCCCTGCTCCAACAGGCTCCATCCCCTGTAGTCCACAAAAGTCAGCAAAAGCTTTCTGTAATGAGAAGAGGTCCCTCCGGTTTATTTTCTGGACTTTTTGGAAGGAAGCATGTCCCCGCTTGCTTCCTGAGTCCTAATTTCTGATCTCATGTGGCTTCCTGACTAATTAGTAATGAACAAAATGGGCAAGAAGTTGTGACAGTTGCAAAGTGGATTTATAAAAGAAGGCCTTAAAGGTTTGTGAGAGAGCCGGGAGCCACCGCGTGAGGGAGCGGGTGGCGTAGCCCGTGTCAGAGCGCGTGTTCGGCTGGGTGACGCGGTGCCTGCCGGGTCAGCCAGCCCCAGGCAGGCCGCGCAGCCCTGGGTTATCTGTTTCGGCTGTTCAGCGACGGGGATGTGCCGGGCCCGCGTGCGATTCGAGCTAGATATCACGGGGGCCCACGGTGCTGTAAGGGCCCGTTCAGCAGCGACAGCACTTGCAGTCATCCCCACTTCCTTGGCCCTCTCTTTTACTCACCGACTCCGACAGTGCACCATAAGGCGGTGTGTCGCTCCCTTTTCACGTGGCCAAAATCACAGCTGGATAGTTGTTGTGGGCAAGCAGGAGCCAGGCTCTTTGCAGAGGACTGAGTCCCAGCCGGTTTCTCTGGGGTTCCTTCTGTCCTACCCTGAAGTGCGAAAAGTGATTTCATTGCAAGTCTCACTGGAGGACGCACTTACACTGCTCTGCGCCAAACTATACAACCAGCATTTGTTTAATTGCTGCACCTGGCAAGGTGGAAGGAGGAGGTTTGTTGGCTGCACAGGTCTCACTCATGCGTTTGGGTGCATTTAGGACCTGAAAATGAGTCAGTCCTTTGGGCCATGAGCGCAGAAACTAAGGAGACCTCTTTTGCTCTTGCATGCTGAACTACCACCCAGCAGAGCAGCAACCAGAACATCCAGTTAAAATAACCAGCTGAGCTGGGGAAAGCCCTGTGAAAGCTGAGCTGGAAACACGCCGTGGGAGCTTGCCGGTTGTGCTCGATGCGGGGCAGCGAGCGCCTCGCGGGCAGCAGCCGGCCGCTCGGCCTGGCCAGCGCGCTGAGCGGCGGCACGGCGAGGTGCCGCTCACCGGCTCGGCGCAGAAATGTGGCAGTTCGGAGGCCATCCCGCATTCGTGTTTGGTAAATGTAATCATTATCATTTTAAAAATAAACCTCAGCAGCAGAGCAAACATTTGAGGCTTGTTTTCGTGATATATTTTGGGTTATATATTTAGCCCCTGCAAAATGGATATAGTGACTCTGATGCGTTTAGAATCTGGTAAATGCATCAATTTGCTGGTGCTACCCGGACGCAATGAAGGAGTGAAAAATGACAGCGGGTCTAAAGACACAGTCTGCCCTAGAAAATGATGTGTGGGTGCCCACGGGCAGAGTTTTGGCCGTTAGTCTCTGAACGGAGAATAATGAAAACCTCCCAACGTTTTTCCCTGAGTGGTTGAATGCAGACTAAAGGGAAGGTGAACAGCAAAACTTCAACTCATGAAAACAGGTGTCAGTTAAAAGGTGTTCAGTGAGTCCTCAGAACACAGATAATTAGAGCCGTATTTGGAGAACGCCTCGTGGCCAGTGGTTTTTCATCAGAAATACCCAGTCTCCATCCACTGGTACTGCAAGTGCGTCTTGACAAGTCGCTTTTTCCCATGTCCGCTCAGATGTCAGCAGAGTCTGTGTGTCTTGATAAATTATCCTCTGCAAAAATAGACTGAGAAAAGAGAGAAAATTCTTTAGCTCTTGCTGCCTCCTTGTGAATGTTGTAAAACGTGTTCCCTTCAGTCAATGCCTGTGAAGTTGTTATACGCAAGGAAAAAGGCACTCGGTCCTGCTGCCTTTGGAGGATGATCTCCCGCTGCAGGAAGCAACTGGGTGAAATTTGGTGCCCTTGCTGGTCAGGGATGTCATTCTGACCAATGCGAGCGCAAGAATAACTCCAGACCAGCAACCTGGTGGGGCTGGCGTGGTGTACGTCGAGTTTCCTTTCTTATTCAGTCCTGATTAAACACCACTAACGGTCTCTAGCTCACATTGCTGCTTGGCTGGAGCTGCTGGGGAGCCAGCTAGCCCTGTGAGTCGCTTTGGCATCGGCGACCGGCTTAATTCCCCAGCACGCTTGGCTGAGCATTCCCCACCCCCTTGTAACTGCCTTGTATTCCAGGAAGGAGCGCACGAGCCTTTGCCACACTTTCCACATAGCTTTCAACAGCTCCAATGTCATTGCCTAGGCGACCGGGACGCTACTCGATTGTAGTGCAGTAAATAACATAGATCCTCAATCCCAGGCCGCTCCTGTCTGCGGGAGACCTCCGGGGGAACTCGAAACGCTTGGGGAGCCAGAGCAGGTAGGAGGAAAAAAGACAAAAGGAAACTCCTTGCTCTTTGTGTGGGCGACTTACTCAGCACAGACCCTCTCCCGATTGCTTGATAACGCAGCTGGAAGACGATTTGTGGCAGCTTTGCTCTGTAGGGCAGCTGCATGATATAAACGGATCTTGGAAAGTTTGGTCCAAAGTGCCTTAAATCCAGTTACAGCGCTTGTGGAAGGAGAAACCGCAAAGCTTTGAATGGAGAAGCAGAGGTGGGGATAGACACAGGCAGGATGCTGCGGCTTTTTGCTCGCTGCCTGAGTGCACGGCAGGGCTGCCAAGCTCCGTGGGTTCGGCAGAGTCAGGCTCGTACTCGGAGCTGCAGCTTAGCTGGGAGGTGTAGGGAACGGGAGTTACCTCGTGTAGTCGTCTGCCCCAACGCAAGGCTGGTAGGAGCTTCTCTTCTGCCTGTTGACTCCTCTATCCATCAGACAGGCTTTCTAACCTACCTGCTCCTTCCTTTTTCTGTGCACTGCTGTCCCCAGGAAGCGCCTGACAGGGAGGGCTGTTTCCCTGGTACCTCGGGCTGCTTGGCTGCGTCCTGTTCCCCATCGGCGCGGGGGGCTGCGTCTCACCGGGCTGGGCACCAGCCGTCACACGGCTGGCCTGTCTCACGCTGTCTGAAAGAGCACCCTGCTCTGCACCTGCGAGGCAGACACCGTGCCTTCCCAAGCGGGTACCAGGCTGTGAGCGCAAGCAGAGAGCAGCGAGCCAGGAAGAGCGCTGGCTTGGCTGACCAGCTGCCAGGAAAAAGAGCGAGAGGACTGAGCGCTTCTTACGCTGGGGACATGGAAAAGAAAATTGTTAACAAGCTGCTGGACACTGAGGATTGCCCCTGAGATTCAAGTGTACTGCAGCAAAGCTCACTGGCTCCTGCTTACTTTTCTAAGCTCTGTGTTGCGGGTATGAATTTAATAATCTGGGATGAATGAACAATAGCACTGGGTAGTGTTGGCGCCTGGGGGTCCGCAAACATTTTGCAAACATAAACCTACTTGCTGCAGGGCGGGTGAGCCTTACTGTTCTCACTGTGCCGAGGAGGGGAGGAGAGAAGGGACAGAGGCAGGTTAATATACCTGCAAGCAGCATACAGCGACGTGGTGTGAGAGCTGGAAGGGGCTCTCGGAAGTCCCGATCCCCGTCCTGCGTTCTCACTGCGAGACCACAGTGCTGCCTGCGAACAGTTAGTCCTTACTCGTCACCTCGACAATGCAGATTTACAGATATGTGTGGCTTGTTTGGGTTACCCTTCCTCTCAGGATGAGCCAAGAGTATTCGGAAATTAGGAGCAGCCCTGTCATACAGGTTTCCATGCGCTGAGCTCCCTGGAAGGTGGCTGTGGAATGTTGTGACACCTCATTTTGGGCTGTTGGAGTTGACAGGATAGTGGAGAACATATTACTGCTACATGAAATAGCAGCAGAGCTTTCTAGGTACCTGGAACTGAGGCTTAGAGTTAATGGTCAGGTTGAAGATACTCCTTCCAGAGACTGCAATAGAGGCAGGACAGCTCAGATTTAGGCATCATCTCTCACCAAGGCTTCAGCCTCCTAGTTATGCCTGTGGTACCCTTTACCTTCCCTATACTGATGAGAGAAGGGAGCTGGATTTATAATAATTCTAAGAATATGTTCAGAGGCTGTGGTCAAAGAGCAAACCATGAGTCTGGTGGTTGGCTGAATGCAGGTTCACCTGCTGTTTGTCTCCAAAGAGCCGTTCTTCTGTCTTGGAATGGCTGTCGTGAATCTTGGCGCACGCTTTTTACTTTCCTTGTAACCCGTGAGCTGAGGCAGAAAAGATTGCTTCAGCTGAGCTGTGACTGGGGCCGACTTGGAATTTCTGATATAGCCAAAGTCACAGCAGTGGGGAGAAAATAAGGGCACGGTGTATTTCCATACTAATCCTTTGGAAATCACTTCGGCGACAATTCGCACGGAAGGTAAATGCACAGAAGAAACCGGGCGGCTGGAGCGAACCAGCCTGTTCCATGGCAGCCCCTACGTAATTACTAACCCTATACTGACCCAAGTCCCCAAAACAAGCAACGGTGGGAGATTTGCTCTTTCTAGTCTTTGTGCCTGCACTTCTAGCCTTTTCTTCACTCTGCAACTTCCCTGCAATGCACTGGCTAGCAACAGAGGGAAGCAGCAATCCAGTGAATGGTGGAGTTCGCTTGAGAAGGTGTGCGGAGGGGCAACTCTCCCAAGTGAAAACAAGCAAATCACACAAGCAACATTAGTGCCAAGCACCAGCCCCCCTGGTTAGCATGTTTCCGTTTCTCCTCCTCTAAAAGCCTGGAACAAGTGAGGTGCATGTCCTGCCTGCGAACCCCCCCCGAGCTGTGCTCGTGCCCAGCGGCTGCAGCCGCCTGTGCTGGCCCCTGTGTCGGCCACCCCCAAAGGGCACGCCGAGCCGTCTTGCTGCCCTGCTGTCTCCGGTGCATAGGGATGGAAGGGAGGGAGAACCCCTGCCATACAGTTCCCTAGACAAAGAGATTTTATTTACATAGATAGATTTAGGTCTTGGAGGTGTAAGTGCAGAAATCCTCCTGGCGGAGGTTTTGCTAGGGAGCTCCCTCTTGCAGAGGTCTAGGTGTTACCTTAGGTCTCCTCTCAGGCTTTGGTGCCGAGAAGAGCTGTTCTCCAGCAACGTGGGGTTAGTCTCTAAGGCTGTCGCTGGTTCATTTTTAATTGACCCGTGCCACAGGGTCTCCACTCTTTCCTTCCAATGGGATATTTTTTCCTTCTGCTAGACCTCACCATCAGAACGTTTTCCAGACTTCCTTTTCCAGACCTTTCTTCCGCTTCCCATCCAGCCTGAGTGCCTCCATTTTTAATTATATAATGTGATCCTAAACTGCACCTCGTTTTAAATCACACTAACCAGCAGATTACACTGTCATCAGCACTGCTGCTGCCTTTGGGGAACACTGTTTGCAAGGTCTTTTGAGGTTCTTCATCATCTTAGACGCCAGGCTGTCACTGTCATTGCTGCTGCTGAGATACTTTCACAGTAAATACAGTGATCGCTGCATTGCATAAGTGCACTACCAATACTCACAGCCCAAGCTTCTCTTTGTACCACAGAGTTTAAGCGTGAGAAGATACCAGCCTGGCTTTGCAAACACCCGTTGTGCTTCTGAAAGAGAAAGGGAACTTCCAAAACGCCCTTAAAATACTCAGATTTTTTTTTCTTTTGAAAATGAGTGCAGCCACGTGACTTGCCTGGTGTCACCCATCATGACCACACAGCACAGGGCGCTGCTGAGGTGCTTTCTCTGCTGAAAGAAAAGGCCAGACTCAGTCTTGAGGTTGCCAATATCCCGGGCCAAGGAAAGCAGCATGGAACTGGGGTAAGGCCACCAAAAGGAGCCTCACTGCAGCTCTGAGCTTTTCCTTTTTCCAAAACTGCCACTTACGTCTTTTTGTTTCTCTCCCTTTTACGTACGGGATGGAGAGGGATGGGAGGAAATGACACTTTCACAAGCTAGCTGTTCCGCAGTCGGACCAGTGGGGAACGAGTCCTCTGCTGCTTTGCAAACCTGCCCAGAAGAGCATCTGTAGGTGCCGTGTCTCAGCGACAAGTCACAGAGGTAGCAGAAACGGGAATATGGAACCAACGGCCAGGGCACGCCGTCCTGCTTTCGTTTTAGCTTCTCGTGTCGTGTCAGCCTCTCTTGAACCCCTCCGGTCTCCGGCTGACTCAGAGGGAGCGCGGGGTGAGAGGCCCGGAGCCAGGGGACCGCATCTGTGCCGATCCAAACAGATCACTCAGCTAGAAAGCTGCTGCCCTCACTGGCGGTCGAAGATCAAAAAGCAGGAAGTTTTGTAGGCTTTCAGTATTAGAGGTCGGTGCTGAGTTGAAATGAGATTGTGACACGTGTTGTGTGGATAAAAGAAGTAGCCAGATGACGCCTGGCACAACTATATTTGAGTAAGTGCCTGGAAGCACGTCCTGGTGCTTCGGGGGAGCAGGAGAGCCAGCGAGGAGGACTTCACAGCACGGCTCCGAGCAGAGGAAGACGGCACAGTGTTCAAGATGGCTGCAGCCTGGCCGCTGCCTCTCCTTCTCGTGGGCTTTGGGGAGATGAGAGGGCACAAGGAAAAAGTCCAGTCGTGCTAGATGCTTTCCCTGCTGCTTGAAAGAGGCCAAGGAATTGTGGGTCTCCGGGTTGTGTGTGGCTTGCAGCGAGCTGCAGCCGATTCGAGCGCGCTGTCCCAGGCAGGCTGAGCATGCGGTCACGCCAGGTTTTGCCCCAGATCAGCTAGCACCAGTTTCTCCAGAGAAGCAGTCATTCTGGCAAACAGCAAAAGTTAACAGAGAACTACAGTGCCTGAAGTGCCTGCTGTGCATTGCCTTTTCTGTCTGATCTTTAGGCTCTCGAGCTGCTGTAATTGCCCTTGTTCTTATCGAGCTGCAGTTTTGCAAAGCAGGATCTAAATTTGTTGACAAAGTACATACCGGGCATACAAAGTGCGTGTTACTCCCGCACTCGGGTGTTCACAGATGTACGCATTTCTGGGGGTTTCTTCCATGGACCCCACGGCCCGTAGACAAGCCTGGCTGTGATGAGCAGAGGTCAGACAAGCAGAAGCGTACCTGAGTGCCCAGCACAGGGGTAGGGGCTTATCTCATCTCGCAGGAGGGAGCTGCTCTGAACGCGAGATCTCTCCGGATTTCACTGCCAGACAGTTTTGTCCACAGGCAAGAGGAACAGATAGGATTAAAGAGGGCTCTGTGGTTATGCTTATGCAATAAGATTCGGCAGGCTTTGGTTGAAGAATTGGCTTTCCCACAGATTTCCTCTATGGGCAAATGGTGCACTTTCTCTCAGGTGGTATTTCCTCGTCTGTAAAGCAGAGGTAACGTTCCTGGCTTAATTTACTTGGAGGGCATACTACTACATTCGATAATATTTGCAAGATGCTTAGATGTGGGAAGGCCGTTTTAATGTCTAAACAAGTAAGATTTAGGACGTCTGTATTGTGGCTTCACCCTAAGCTTGCATTATGCTTTTAGTGAGTGTGCTTAGCCATTTTTATGCCTTCCTCAGCTGTTTCACCTACAGGAAAGTGAAGATTATCAACTTCATGGAGGACTTGTAAAATACCTGAACAGTGAGTTGCAATCCTTGGGTGAGAGGTGTTAACAGTGGCTGCTGTTACCAGAAAGCACGAAGATGCTTTCCAGGAAAGCTTTGAAAACACAGAGCAATAGGTTCTGCTTTTGCTAGTTAAGGTTAATACTCCTCTGACACAAGTCTGGAGATGTTCCGTGGCGTATAGCAGGGGCATTCGGAGATAAAATTGTTCTCAGTGGTACTTTTGGCTGAACATAAATTTTTAATGGATCTCATGACTATTATGCTGGGTTTTGAGATGGTAGTGGTGTTCTCGTATTATCGCGTTTCCTGTATTCAGGCAGTCAGTTCCCCGGTGATGTATGTAATAGATTATACAGTCCAAGGAGATCCGTGTAGAGGCTGGAATCCTGTGGTTACCCCAGCTCGGATGCGTGGAGGCGACAGCACGCTCCGTTTTAACGAGGGAGCCCAGATTCTAAGAGCAGGGACGTGAGGCTGCGCCCGACTCCATTGCTCCTCATTGTTGTTTGGCTCCGTAAATAACCGGCCGGAGCAAAGGCTATCCAGGAATGTCGGTGTGGATTTGTGGGCATTCGCGGCTACAGCTTCATGAGAAAAATGCATCAGCCAGCTGGCAAATGATGTTCCTGGGAGGAAAACTGCCCTCTGCCCAAAACGAACAAGCCAGGATCAGGCCTGACAGGTCACCTCAAAGCAGAGCACAGGCAGGCTTTTCCTTCTGGAGTTTAAGTGGCCATCGGATCCTGGAGATGCCCGAGCTCCTGCCCGTTCTCAGGGCTCCCGCAGTTCTGCTTTCCTGGCACGCCTTGCTCAGAGCCGCTGGAAGCCAAGGGCATTTCGTAGACCAGCCCGTGGGGTTCGGCCCTCGTCCAGGCCGGGTAGAACCTGGGCTTGTGGCGCTGCCGTGGCTCAGACATGAACGTCTCTCCCTTACTCCCCAGATTCGGAGGAAAAGGGCTTCCTCGCTCCCCTGCTAGTCCCGGACCGCTGTGCAGCCGCGCACACGACACTTCTCGAGCGGGTAGAGACCAGCCCGCGCAGCCTAGCAGCTGGACCTGTGGTTGGACCAAGGGTGTCTTCCATTCTGCTTTTTGCTGCAGGGTTATTTTTGTCATCTAACTTTGGGGTTTTGGTTCTCTTCAGAGGCCTGGTACCCACCAGTTTGGTATTGCTGTGTCTGACCGGGAAGCTTAAGCTCTTCACTGAACCTGGTCCAAACTGATTACTACGAATAATTGTGCAAAGCTACCCCTGAGCTGCGGGAGCTGTTGGCAGCCTGGTGAACGCTCCGCTGAAGGGTACTGTAAGCATCTTAAACGGGAACCTTGAGTCAGAGTCAGCTTCTAGCAGAAATGGGCTGAAAGCCAAGCACCTGCCACTTTGACGACCTCCAAAATACCCACGTATTTGTAAGGTTTTTTCCTCCTGCTTCCCTGAGCATCTTCCCTTGTGCTTAGACCACCTAGTTCGCTGACATGCCATCCACTGGCATGAAAGTGTTCTCAAAATACTAGACTGAGTGATTAATTAAGAACATTAAGTCAAGTCCGATCCTCAACCTAGAAGGCAGCTTAGGCAAGGGTATATCTTCTCTGCAACCTTTTCTTTAGCTAAAAATGAGCCCTGGGTTCTTACAGCAGTCTTTGGGGAGCAACGAGGATCCGTACTCGTCGTTACCTGCGATGAAGGTGCTTTCAGTCACCTGTGCAAGCTGTCTTTCAGCACAGCAGACTGCGGGGCAGCGCTCCGGCGGGTTGAGTTTGGGTTCCCCCTCGTGCAGGCCACTCGTTGCTGCGGCCCGCGCGGCAGCCAAGTCCTGCCGTGGTGCACGAGCGCTAAGTCACAACAGAGCAGCGTCCACGCGGCAGAGCTGTGCTGGGACACGCGTTGGTAGTACTGAAGCGTGTGGTGACACCCTCCATCCAGAAAGCGCCTGGGAGTCTTGCGAGAGCTTGCTGAAAGGGGCCAAAGAGACTGGGTGCAGCAAGAGTCGTGCGCCCTGCCTGCGCTGCTCCTCCGGTGACCCGGTCCCGGCAGGCCCGGGCACGCAGGGCCTGGCAGCGCCTCCGTCTCCTCCACGCACGCGTGACCCCCAGGGCCTCGTGCTGCCGGGTACCAGGCTGAAGTGCGCTGGGACCCGGGGCGGAGGTGGCAGCTTTTCGCTGGGACGGGTCCTTTGGAGCTCTGCGCTTGCACAGCGTCGCCGAGGAGCGAGGCGTGAACTTCCTCGGCCGCCTCGGAAGCTCCTGCCCTTCCCCGGCAGCTTCTGCCTCTGTGGGATGGGTGTCTGGAGGGAACTGATACCCAGTGATGCGGTGCAATAACACAGCATTTGCAACCTGCTTTGTCATTAACTGAGTTTAGTGCAGCTGACCTGGATCTCTATGCATTTTCCAGGACTGGAAGAGTATAAACACAACATTAAATTGTCTGCTCCATTCCCTTGCAGAATGGACAAAATTCCTGTGTATCCAGGTTGTAAAGCCTCCAGGAGGAAAGTGACTTTTTTGTTTGCACTCTAGCAATATTAACCTTGCTTTTTTTCCTTTCCCCCTAGGGCGATTTATCCTTTGTCGGACTCCCCTTCTGCGAAGATGTCCCAGTCATCTCCAGCTGATGAAGGTACAACGTTTGAACACCTCTGGAGCACGCTGTAAGTGGTATTTGACCATTTGTGTTAAGGGGTATTCTGAGGCAGAAGCGGCCCTTTGCTGTGTAGTCTATATTAGCACATATCAATAATATGACCTGAGAGGAAACATTTCTTTCACATGCTCATTTTTCATATTCAGAATTTTGCTCCAGGACTCAGATCTCTCTGCTTAGACTGTTTCATTCGCCAACCCCCTTTGGCCCCCTCAACGAGGCTAGGTAGTTCAGAGGCTGTGGAGTTTGCATTTGCAGAAAGCTGGGCCCCACAAACGTTATTTGCAGGTTTTGGAAGCTGTTTCTGTAAAGGGATGTGCAAACGCCAGCATTTTTGATGTGCGCTGTAAATGCAAAGGAGTGCTGCAAACACTGCAAAAAGTTACCGCAGCATGGCAGTTTCTTTCTCGCACGTCAAGGGTCAGCATCAGGGCACACTTCCTCTGGCTCTAGGAGGCAAAGGTGTTTGGAGAGAGTATCAGAAATGCCTCAACAGCAGCTGAGAAGAGGAGAGACTGACTCATCTTTGGTTAGGCAGGAGCAGTCGAGCCATGTCCTTATTCCTGCCCTGCCTGCTGAAGAAAATCCCACTGGCCCGCAGCAGCACAGCGTAGGGTCCCCCACACCCCACCAGAGAACCGAAGCAGCGTTGCACCCAACAGCGCTGCTCGCAGGAGCCAGCCCTGACCAGCCTGGGTGGGGTATCGACAAACTCGGCCAGCTTTTCTGAACTAGGGCTCTTCGATCCGGCATTCGTACACGGCACCATCTGCCCCATAGCCTAGGTCCTTCTGTAGACAGTGCTCCAGGATGCACGGAGGTGGTCGCAGGGCCTGCGCAAAGGTCCCCTTTTGACTGGGGCCCTTCCCGGGGTGAGGCAGGAGATGCTGGGACTGAGCCTGGGAGGATGCACTCTTACTGGTCTGTCTCCACTCACGAGGTCACGAAGCTTGCTAGCGGCCTAATTAAAATGGTTATTTTCAAAAAATTAAGCATTTGTCAGTCACACCAAGACTTTTGCAACTTTTCTGGCCTTTGAGCCTCACAGTAATCAAAGAACAAGGGTTGTGCTTCATTTCATCCTCTTTCTTCCTTGCTATCCTATAACTTAGGCATCCCGAGACGACAGATATGCCAGAGCAGCTGGGTAGACAAACAGCTTCCTAAGTCTCTCCTTTCTTTATCCACAAGGGAATAGTTTGCCTGCTCTGCCCCATGACAAGGAAAGCAGAGGATGGAGGGAGAGTTGAGAATGAGGCAAGGTTCAAGGGAAATACAAGTTCCTGGGTATTATTGGTGCAGGCTCTGTTGGAGAGCTGGAAAGCTGACAGTCATCACTTTCTCCACAGGGAACCGGACAGCACCTACTTTGACCTCCCTCCATCCAATCACACAGGCAGCCACGAGGTCTCCGACCGCACAGAGGTCACAATGGACGTCTTCCAGATGAGAAGCATGAACGATTCAGTTATGGTGAGTGGCCTCAGATTGCGAGAAAGGGTTACATCAAAAACAAATGTTTTTTCCTCCCGGTGGATTAGATGGCTATAGGGTAGGAAACTGGATACTTGCTGGTTCACAAACCAAACAAAAACACTGCAGGCACAGAGTTACTATCATTTTTTCAGTGTCTGATATCCTGAAATAAATGACTGTATTGCATTTTTGCAGCCATGTGGTACAGTGGTCAGGAAAGTAGTGGCTGCTTATTAATCGATTTTGCTGGACTGCCTTCCTATTTCAGAAAAGCATGTATCTTAACAGCCTGTCAAGACAGGCAGACAACAGCTAGGCTGAGATTACTACAGTCGTGCTTCTGCCAAGCATGGCCGTAACACAGTGCTCTCCGTCAGATGTAGTTTCAATGATGGTGGGCCGAGTTTGAGCAGTGGCAGACCAGCCCCTCAATGAAATACTCCATGCGTGCGGCAGAGGCGGCTGTCTTCTCCATTCTCCAGGTCAATCCACGCAGCAACCGTGACGGTCACAATTCTGGGGTTGGGAAGCAAGAGGGCTACTGTCAGTCTGGATAAAGTACACCAGTCACAGTGACTGTAGGAAACAGGCTTCACGTTGGACAGTTGCATCTTACTTCTGCTTGCTTAAACATGATCAGCAGTGGTTCTTGCTGTAATAAAGGTGGAGTGCAAGTACCTTGACATAAATAGAGTATAATTTGCTCAGGTATAGACATGCTGTGTAATAAAAGTCATTTGTAAGCTGTTCCAGAGGCAGAGCTTCTGGAGGGTCACATCCTGCTCTGAATGCACAGCTCTGCTCCTGCCTGCAGTGGGATAATTAAAGGACTCCTATTGCTAATGGTGCTTCCCTCCAGGAAGTTGGAGCGGGAAGAGATTCATTTCCATTTAACAGAAAGGGTTTTAAAAGTGCAGTGAAAGACAGAAGGTGGAGAAAATAGTTACACAGTAAGAGGATTTCTCTAGATAGAGTAGTCTTTGTCTCTGTAAAAAATACAGCATCAGAATTGGAGAGCAAGAACTTTTGCCATAATTCATCAGAATAAGACTCCAGCCTTGCAGGTCTTCACCTATGAAGACACCTGCCCTTCCAAGTAGAGGGCTGCACCAGCGCACAAGGGCTTTGCAGATTCAGACCTCCCTTTTCATTACTTATGGAACAACATGACAACACACAAGAACAGGTTGTATAAGTGATTAGAAATAGAAAACATCACACCACATTCTCAGCAGATTCCTGTATATAGCTGTTGCCATCAGTGACCCATTGTTTAAAAAGGAAGAAGAATTAAATGACAGCTCTTGTTGTGTCAAGGAGAAAACACTTGCACTTGTAGTACAGCATCTCCCATCTAAGGATCAGGGTTGAAGTCAGCAGCAAGTCCTGTGCAGCCCTGACAGATCTGAGCTACAGAGCGCCCAGGCGTACCGTGTGCCCGTTTCTCCCGTGGTTTCCTCAGGTGGTTCCCTGCTCAGACCGCAGGCAATGTTTACGTCTAGGTGACTCCCTGTAGTTCAAAGCACCCGACTCTGCCACCCTGAATTACTTTGCTGCCTAATGTGCAGCAATTGGGAAGCCCATGACGATGGTGCCCTGAACGTACTTCTGTGACCCATTTTGTCCTGATCAGTGGCGGCCGGTCTGCCTCCTCGCACCGTCACCGTGCTGAATGTGTCCATGCCCTATTGGGTGTCAAGGGCAGTCGCGTGTGCCCATGGAGGCTCATGCTGTGAGCCAGGACTCTGTGAGGCCTCTGTACTACTGTGCCAGTGCTGCAGCCAAGCTCCATTTCTGACAGGTCCTTTTGGGCAGGAAGGGCAAGGAGGGAAAGATTTCTTGGTTAAGAAAACAAACAAAAAAAACCACTTTCTGATTTGCTGTTTAGAATGTGCTCTATCAGAAACCGGCCATCTTTAAACTTTTAGACTTTCCTCAGTCTAAAAATCACTTAGGACATGCTTCTCTTCATTTCTTGAGTACTGGAAGTGTACCAAGAATAAAACACCTAACGAGAATCGTACATCCCCAGACAGCCACTGGAAATCCACGACCAGATGTCGTTACAGACAGTATGGGCCAGCTTCTCTGACCACATACTGCCCTCCTGGGCACATAGACTGAATGATTTGAACAGCTTGTGTTTGGAGTAAGGTACAGTTCAAATCAAAAAAGAATGGGCAGAATTTGACCCTCGGAGAGTCAAATATTTGTCCCGTGAAGCAGCACTGTCTCACTGCATTTAGGTATCTCAACTGATTATGGCTGTAGGCACATTTTTGTTTGGGCAAGTTTTAATGGGAAGCAGTAGTTAAGTATAGGTTGCGCAGGTTTAATCAGAACCTGTTTGTATTGCAAGCTCTGCCCTGGACGAAAAAGTTCAGCGTTTCTGGAGGAGAGCTGCATCTGGTGCGATCAGTACCTGGGAATATCAGGTGTCAGAAAACGGCCATCTGCCCCTGCCCGCCTTAGAGCCTGCTGTGTTAGACCACAGACCACAAAGCTGCACGCAGTTGTGGATTAGTGGCCAAGAACCTGCCTAGATCAAGTGCGGCAGGCCTAGGCCCTGGACACTTGCTGGTAACTGCAGGACTTTTTTTTTCTCCTCCGCCCTTCCTGCTGCTCCGCGGCGGAGGAAGCTGGGCCGGCACAGGCAGTGTCCGGCCACCAGCGCGGTGGCTGCGCTGGCAGTGCGACGGTGGCTGCGGCTGCAAGCGGCAGAGCCGGGCGGCCTGCCCAGACACCCGCAGAGCGGCAGGCAGCAGCGCTGGGGCGCTCCACGGCATCCTGCTTTCGCTCCGCGTTGAGCACAGCGACGTGCTCAGTCGTCGGAGGTGCTCACATAACCCCTTTCGGGTCACGCCTGGTTTAGCTCACGCGGATGAGGAGAGCTCGGCCCTATTCCTTCTCCTTCTCCGCCTGCCTGGCTCTTGCTCAAGCTGCCGTGCGTTTCCATATCCGTCGGGGTGGCACTGCCGTCTGCCTCTGGGGGACGCTGGGGAGGACAAAGCCTTGCTGTTTATCCTGCAGCAGTCGAGTATGAGATCTGACTCATCGGGATTCGAATGCGCTGTGCCATCTGCTCCTGCCCTCGAGGCGCGCGCAGTCTGCAGGGGCTTTTCCAGACCTGCCGCTGAGAGCGTGCGTTAGTGTGAACGCTTTCTCCCTGCAGCGGGGCCTCCTGGGAGCATCCCTTCTTCAGCGTGAGGCAGTCCTGGCCGTTTACAAGCTCTCCCTCCACAAGCCTCTTGTTTCCCTCCTCGCCAGCTTGGGTCCCCTCCCCCAGCTTCCCTTTCCCTCGCTTTTAGCTTGCTTTCCCTCTCTTCCCCGGCCTTTGTCTGCGGCGGGGCAGGAGCACGGCAGACGGATCAGGTGGAGACTGCACTAATTGCGGAGCTGCCCCGGCACTGAGGTTGCAGTTGCCTTTCTTGTTATTCCTGCTGTAACCTAAGCCACGCACGGCAGGAGTTCGGTGCAACCTGTCGCGGCTGCCGAGCACGGCGCGCCGGTGCCAGGCGGGCTGCGGACTTGCAGGAGTCCTTGCCGAGAGCGGCTGAGCGCAGACGGAGGGGAGAGCCAGCTCGTGGCTCTTGCTCAAAATAAAGTGCCAGTAGTAAATATTTATATTGGCCTGACCGCGCAACTAAATGCTGTGCTGCTGAGCTCAGGATGAGTTGAGTCCAGCTCCTGCTACCTGTCCTCACTGAAACGTGTGGCAGGCTGACATGTATAAAAATAAATGCACAGATAATGTGATCCAGCTGGCCTGAAGTGAAGGTAGAAAATGAGACCAGGGAAGGAGGCAGCTGCTCGCTCCTCGCTCCGAGGTGCTTGTGGTGCTCAGCGGAGCGCTGGAGACAGGCAGGGAGGAAGCGGTGGGGTGCTGGAGCTCCCGGGCCTGGCGTGGAGCTGCTCCGTGGCTGAGAGCGGGCCACCCCAGTGCCCTGGCTTGGCCTCCAGACAGAAACGATGCTCTGTGCTTGCATCACGTGGAAGCTGCATTGCTCCACAAAACCTGTAAAGTGTTTCCAGGTCCTCTGGGAGGAGGTGCTCTAATTAGATATGCAAACAATTCCTCAGCCACCCTTCCTTTTTTCACAGAAAAGACAGCTTTAGGATCAGCAGTCTGTATAGCAGTCGAGGGTTCAGTTGAAGCAGTTACTGACCCCTTTGCGCAGGGGTCCACACCTGCACAACCCCTAGTGTTAACCCATGGGCAACTCACCTTAGCTCCATCTTTGTGAACACGACACGCCCTTCTTTGAGCTGCTTACCTGCTTTCACGTGCTGACCTCCACGGTGAAGCACGGCTGACAAACAGCGTTCAACCATCAGCCTCGAATCAGAAGGAAATTCAACTGATCACGGGCAGTGGGCTTCACGCTGGAGCTGATGGGTCTCCCTGCCTGCAGCCTCATGCTCTGCCTCCGACCCGGGATGCTGAAATAGGCTCTGTCGTTATGGTTGGCCAGGTGTAAAATGCATCGTTAGAGGAGCTCCCCAGGCACCTGGCTCTGCCAGGCATGGAGGAGGCTGGTTCTGGAGTTAAAGCACCTGCAAGAAAGCTCTCGGAAGCCCATCCTCGCGGCAGGCCTTCCGGGCTCTAGCTTCCCGGTGGTTATATGCGTGCACTGTGCACACAGCAACAGGACGGGGCAGTAGGATGTAATGCGTGAAGAGCTTCCTGGCGGCAGGAAGGGCCGACTCGAAGTCTCCAGATGACAGCTTGTGTCAAACGAGCCCTGGAATAATCCCAGCCAGTTGTTCTGTAAACATCCACGTTTCCCAGGCTTCTTAAGGGAAAGTAGATCATCTCTCAATAAAAAATACTAAATCAGGTGAAATAAGGTGGGATGGTAGGGAAGAAAAGAGCATTTTTTGGTGGACATAAAGCCTGGAAAATCACTCGTCTCTCAGCTAGTTGTTCCCTTGCTCCCGGCCTGCAGGAACGTCCTCGATGAGAGGCAGCATGTTCTCCCCGTGTGGCCTTGCTGAGTCCGTTCCTGTCTGATCAGCGGATCGAGGCTGTTCAGTCTGGCTTGCCGCACCGGGATGGTTGTGGGACCCCATGTTCTCTGGGCGTTTTCATCAATGTGTCCTCCAGGATTTCCAAAGGAAACCCTGATAACACCGTACGGGGCTGACGACGTGCTGTAATGCCACCGATGTGCAACCAAAAGAAAACCGCAGGGCCCAGGCTGGGGTGGATGGAGGGGCAGTGGGCCAGGGACCCGTGGCCCGAGCTGGTGTGGCCAGCACCAGACTACCGACTGCGGAGTTACTTTGGCGTTACCGAGTGTGCTAGTCAGGGCAAATGCAGCCACCGCACGGTGTAGCACCACGGTGCTGTTCGAATGGGTTTTGACTCTCCGGACTGTGCCGGCAGCTTTCTGGAGTGACGACCGGCCGCGCGGCGTTGCGGAGCAGGACCCCTGCTCTCCCCTTGGCGAGGCCGGTTGCTGGAGCCCGGGCCGCCGCTGGGCAAGCTGAGGCCTGCCTGCGGTTTGATGAATAGTCATGAGGGACAGAAAGGGGTGGGCCCAGTTTTGTTGTTGGATGCAGCTAGTTGACAGAACTAAGGGAGATGAAAAAAGCAAAAAAGCCCACAAACTGCACACAGGTAGCCAGCGCAGCATCCCCGGCGCTGCCCCCCGGCCCCGCTCCTTCCGTTCCGTTGCTGCATGTTCCTTCACACCCCCTTTATTCTCTCCATCTCCCCCTGACCCCATGACGCCGGTGGCGGGAAAGTTCCCACTTACCTGTAAATTCCAAGAAGACTAAAATGCTGTACATTAGCGACCCAATGCAGCATTATACCACGGTAGGTGCTACTTTTTATTAATGGGTTTTGCCTGGTTATTTCTTATTTGGAGGTGTCCTCTGCCGCCAAAGAAACGGCTTGGCAAGATGCATGTTCCGGTTCTGCTTTCCGAGCTTTTGCACCCGTTGCTGCTCCGGAAGGGTCCGGTGTGCGATCCAGTGCTGCTCAGGCGGGGCGAGCGACTCCGAGGACGGGCTGGAGCAGGGCTGGGCTGGGAGCAGTCCTTCCTCTGTGCCGTCAGCTGCACCAAGCACCTGCTGCGCTTTGGGCACCGGGAGACAGCCCGTGTTTGGTGAAGGATAAACTGTGTCAGGGTGGGATGCTTACGGCTTTGGACACTTGGTTAATCTCTCTCGTTTTGTCTGAATCGTGTGTTGTGCTTTGCAGAGTCTTAGTGTGATTTAAATCTTCAGGGCAGATGGCTGTCGGCATCGGCTGCCTAAGCCCCGTATAGACAAACCGTCGCGTGTGCTAGAGAAATCAGACCGAAAGCGTAAGAGCAGCTTTGAGCGTCCGTCCGAGGAAACGCTGTTCAGAGCCGGTGGGTGCTCGGCACCACCAGCGCTGGCTCGTCTTGCGCCGGGGACTTTCCCGGACAAGGGCTGCGGCGGCGGCCGCGTCTGCGCCGAGCTCTCGGCACGGACCCGTGCTCCGGGCAGGCTTTCCTCTCGCGGTGGAAGGGCACTGGGAGAGCGTAGCAAGTGGCACGGTACATACGGTTGCAGGCAATGTGACATGTGCTAGTACGCAGTATATTTGCAGCCCTGTCCTCAAGTGCTGAGATTGCTTTCGTAGTCAAAAGATGTTTGTATCTGCTCTCTGTCATTCAGCATGCATGAAACAAAATAATGTTTAAAGGACCTTCATAAGCAAGGAAAGACACTTCTTCCCTTTGCACACCCTTAAAATAACACATCAGCTTTCCTCTGTGTTTTTCTTCTTTTATTCACTGGTGAAAAATCAGATGTAGAGATATAGACATAGTTACAGGTACAGATAGAAAGCTGCAGTGTTGTACTTCACGGCCATAAATTATTTAATTTCTCCTTTTTGTCTTATGTGTGTAGTACAAAACACATATTTACTGGGTTGGTTTTGTGATCTTGTTTCTCAGAATATCATTACTGCAGTCCTGTGAATACACACACAGACACATAAACATGTAGACATATAGACATGTATTTACACATGTGCACACACAAACACTCGTGCGCTGGATTTGTCTTTTAAAGGAATGCTTCCAAAATGTAGTCAGTCTTAAAAAAACAAGTTAGTCATTTTACCCACTCTACCTGACTTTGAGTATCGCTGCCAACAATTTTATTCAAATATATATATATATTTGGCGGTGTGCCTTTTGCTTTGTAACTAATCCACTCCATTGACAGGGTGAAACAAGGAAGCTGACTGCCGATAAAACGGTTAAACATGCAAAGAAACCATATTAATTGGAGTTAAAAAAGGCTGAAGGAAATACTTCCCTCCGGTCTGCACAGGCTGGTTTTGTCGCCTTTACAGAGTCTGAGCATCAGCGGACTTGGGGGAGTCTGATTCACCTAGTTCAGGTGATAGACTTTCCAGGAAAAAAGCACTCTTTCGTGTTGCATTCCTCTTCCCGTAATCAAAAAATTACGGTGTAAGGTCACAGCCTGAGCCTGCCGCCTCCTCAGAGAGCCAGCGTCCGTGCTCGCGGAGCGGAGCGTCATGCCGGACGGCTCTCCGCGTGCAGTGCCGCCGCGTCCCTGCTGCCAGCGGGAGCCCGGTCCCCGCGTGTCCCCGAGAGGGAGGTCTCGGAGGAGCAGGGGCACCGCGATGCAGCGCCCTGCCGAGCTCTGCAGCTCGGCGATGGCCGGCCCCGCTCGCGAAGGGGACGCTGCGCTTTTCCGACCGCAGCAGGGTTTCGGGGGTTGCGCTTGTCACCAGAGGAGAGGCTCTTTCTGTGCGGCGGTCTCGGCAGTCTTTCAGCGGCTCAGTCCTGATTTACCTGTGCAGTGAACTTCACGCTTGGGCTGTGCAGGGCCCTGACCCTAAGCACTGGGAGCTCACAGAGCCATTTAAGAAGGACTTCTGCGAATTTTTTTCCCAGCCATTTCCAAGAGATGCCTCGTCTGCGGTCTGCACTGCAGTTACGGAGCTCTTCTTCCCAGCGCAGTCGATATTACCATGGGGCAAAAAGCTTCCTGCTTGTGTCCCGTTTCAACGGGTGCGAGTGACGGAGGCAGCGCCGCTTCCAGCCCTGCCTGACCAGCAGAACGTAACCCCGTTTTCTTTAAGAACGAGTATGTGTGTGTATGCAACGGCAATACTAAAAACCAGGTTGTTTGCTCCTTGACTTAAAAACAGTTATTCCTGAAAAGCATAGACTTGGTTTGGTACAGGACAGGTTTCGCAGGTGTTCTCAGAAAGTCCTTTAGTTGTCCTGGTCATCAGCATAAGAAAATGAAACAGCCCGCTCTTGATATTCGTGGGTGGGTTATTTGGACTGTGGGTTAACTGTCATGCCCCCAAAGAAAGAGTCTTTTCCCCCTTGCTGTTCTGCTGTTGTTCAGCGTCGAGGTTTTCATTCTCGGAGGTAGCCGTGCGCTCGGCGCCTCGCGGCCGGGCCGGCCTCGTTCTGCGCTGGGCCCGTTTGCGGGGCCGTCCCGCCCCGCCGGTGCCGCGCCGCGCGCCGGCTGCCGCTTCCCAGCTGCGCGGGCACGGCTTGCCGCCTGCCTTCTCAGCACCTCGCCTGCTGACCTGGCCTGTGACTCTTTCTCCAGGTAAACGCTGGAACTGTGGAAAAGTTGTTTCTCTCGGGCAAGGCTGTTTCTAGAGCAGTGAGAAGGAATAGAGGGGTTTGTGCACACGTTTTAGGGGAGAAAATGGCTGCATTTGTAAAAGCAAGTCAGCTCTTGTTCAGCATTCCTGCAGTTAGTCACAGACTCCGACGACCGTGTGAGAGATGCAGACAGCAGGAGAGCGCTCCTGGAGAGGGACGCTTGCAGTTAAACCATTATGCATTGTACACAGTTGGGTGAGGTTGGGATCCCAAGTTAAAACACGTCTCTCGATTCCAAAGCTGTGAGCCTTGCCGCTGACAGCGTCCCGAGGGAAACGGGCAAATAACCCAGCCTGCTGACGGTGTCCGATCTTGGAGTAAAAAGTGCTGTGCCTGGGGACCTCCGTCTTCTAATGACTTGATTTCCAAGAGCTGCCATGGCCGCGATACCGGGCAGCCGCGGCTGCTGGGAAGCCGGCAGCTGATGAGAGCAGCGCGGCAGCCCAGGGTGAACGCAGGAGGTGACCGTGGCCGGCGACGGTGCGACTGCGGTGGGGTGGCACCGCGTCTCCTCCTACACACGATGCTCTGGGGAGCCGGAGCGGCATGTAGGGATAGCATGTCCTCTGCGTAGGGTAACGCGGAGCGCCCCGCGAGCCCCCGGTAGCGCTCACCCACGGGATTTCCAGAATGCTGCCGGCTTGGAAATACCAGAAGAGCAACCCTTGAACACTCCTGGTACCGCAGGTTTCTGCAAAAAACCACTGCTTGCTGTGAGAAGCAAGGGGGTTGCCTGAGAAACAGTTAAATTAGATCTTTTTTTAAGTATTAGTTTATTTCTCTACCACGAGAAAATGGATTTTTGGGTCTGATTTTCAGATGAAAGATTAAGTACATTTTAGCCATGGTACTTCTGAGAACAGCTTTTCCTAGGCTATGCCTGTAGGAAAAAGTGAGCTGCCAGCTCGTATTGGAAGTATCTGACAATGATAGTTTAGAAGAATAACAGCAGCAACAAAAAGGTTGGCCCGGCCGACGCGGAACGATAAGAGCTAGCAGATGTACCGGTGGGTAAGTTTGCTCCGTGCCCTTGTTCACAGCGTGCTGCAGCATCGGTGCGTACTTTGCAGCTTCGAGGTTTTCCCCGAGTTAGCGCTGCCTCAGTGAAAGCCCCTAACGGCCAACAGCCCGGCTCTGCGGTGAGCTGCACAAGCTGCCGGCCCCCGCTGATCCCCGGGGAGCGCTGGGTTTTCGCCTCTGGAGCCCGGGCTGTTTACCAGGACGCGCGTCGGCTGCAGCCGGCGCTGGCCGTGGCCGTGATGCGGTGGGGCGTGCGCGAGGCAGTTGCGTGGGCAGGTGGGTGGTGCTGGTGGGGGTGGCGGGGGCTAAGGCCTTGCTGCTTCTCCCCCAGCCGCACAGATCTGCAGAGGCTGCAGTCTTTGTAGGATCAGGCATCCGAAAGCTACTGCTTTCCTCGTACTAGTGCTAAATACTAGGGTGGTTCAAGGGATTCACAATGCCTCGGTGCTCTGGCTACTGGCAAGCAAACCCTTCCTTCCACCTTGGAAACGTGACCTTCACTCGGGCCAGCCAACGGCCCGGATCCCAGACTCGGCCCCGACAGCTTACAGCAGCAGTGGGCTGCGGGTTAGGCTCAGCTCTTACAGAGCAGAGCACCAGGTTTGGACTCCGACGGCGTCTTCACACCCCGCATGAGATTGGGGTGTGCTTCCGTCAGGGCGCAGGTTTGTCTGGTCTCATCTCTGCTGTGAACTGCAGCTGCGGAGGGCTGACACCGAACAGTCCTTTGCTGAAAGCTGGTGACACTGGTGGAACTAACGGGGTTCTAGAAATCCTCTGGAAATCTAACGTCACAGAAGAAAAGTCTGTCTGTGATCACTGTCTCGGCACTCAGCAGAGTCCCGTGTGTAGGATGGTGATTATCGTTTCCCACTCGGTTCAGCAGGACATTTCCCACATCTCAGCACATCACAGAAAATCTGCGCCTGTTCCAAACAGTGAAACAACCCCCCTGCTACCAAAAGTGTTGTTTTGCCTAGCCAAAGGCTCTGGAAATCCAAGAATCTTGGCATCTTGCTGCCTTCAGTAAGGATGAAGCTGATAAAAGGGCATGATTTAAATGTATTAAGTTGATCCTTTACACAAGTGGTGACCTGTTCAAAAAACAAACCAACCCAGAACAACTATTTTGGTTGACTTTCCAGCACGCTGGCCCTTTAAGGGAGCTGTAACAGGACACCTGAAGTCCTGAAGAAGTGTAGCTGAGGTTTCCATGTCTCTAAACTGGCTGGTGTTTTCTTTTTTTCCCTCCTCCCCTTTTCCCTTCCTCCAGTCCCAGTTTAATTTGCTGAACAACAGCATGGATCAGAGCATCGGCAGCAGAGCAGCCTCCACCAGCCCTTACAGCTCCGAGCACACCTCCAATGTCCCAACGCATTCACCCTACTCGCAGCCCAGCTCTACCTTCGACGCCATGTCCCCAGCTCCCGTCATCCCCTCCAACACTGACTACCCTGGTCCCCACCACTTTGAGGTGACTTTCCAGCAATCCAGCACGGCCAAGTCAGCCACTTGGACAGTAAGTTGCATGTGTTCTTGCCTTCACTAAAGAGCAGCTTTCTAGCGTAGTAAATGTTTTCAGTGAATGTGCTGCAAGCACTCGAACGCGTTGGTGTTGTTTTGCGGAGGGATGCACAGGGCACGTTTGCGTGCGGCAGCTGTTGCAGTGTCAGCTGCAAGACGCGTGGTTACCGTGCAGCCGCAGCCTGGCAGGGTGTTTCGCCTGACATCTGTGCAGGCAGCAAGCAGAACAGCAAAATATGCAGGAATCATCAATGCTTACATTTAAGGATTTTTTTCCAAATGGGGAAAAGGCTGTTAAACATGGTGATTGGAATATAACCCCTAGCTCAGGAATTCCCTGAGCTGTAGGTAAATGTCCCTGAAAATCACAAAGTTGGAAGAATGTACTGGGAGAAGGTACTGTACCTGCCTTGTTCTCATAGCATTTCCCTAAGCATTTGCCAGCAGCTGCTGTCAGAGAAGGGGCAATGGGCTGGATGGACCTTAGCTCTCACCTGCTGGAGCTGTTCTTTGCTTTGCCTTGAATTCTTGCTTTTCATTTATAACCCTTTTCCATTTCACGTATCAGAAGAATGACTTAATCTCTAGAAGCCACAGCAAAATAACAGAGGAGATTTTAAATCACAAATGGATTACTGCACAGCATCATGCCGTGTGAGATATGGACGCAGCAGCCTGACACTGCTGAGCTGAAATGCAGGTTTGGTCCACTGTAGATTTTATAGCATGTCCTAAAGTCAGTCAGAGGAGCAAGAGACCTAGGAATTATTCAGAGAATATAACAGCTGTTTTCCTGTTTGTGGACAAAGGTCCTAAATTCACATCCTGGCTTTTGAGTTCATATAGAGCCACCCCTATTTTTTTAAAAAGCATTTGCAGTTGTTATTTAAGGTATTTCTGCTGTAGACCTTTCCTTGGCAGTGAGGTGTGCACCTCAAACCCTCCTCGCCGGCAGCTCCAGCCCCCCTCAGGTTTCTGCCACCCGAACGCCTGGGAGATGTCTTCGTGGTCACGCTTGAGCCAGGCTTTTTTTCCTCTGGGGAGGGTTAGCAGAGCAGAAGCGCCGAGGTGAGACAGCTGACACAAAGAGGCAGCGGTGGGGTTTCCTTTGAGGCTGCAGTTCGACATTATCACTAAACAGGCAGAGCAGACCGGGAGCAATATATCAGCCCAAGGTGTGATAATGATTTTTATTTTGGGAAGCTGATGTGTTTAATTGCCAAGAAAGTCCTTTCCGCAGCAGACAGAAAGTGTCTTTGGCGGCACGGCCTCCCGCCCTGTCCCGTGGGTGCTGCTTTGCTGGTTGCTTCGGGGGTCGCAGTGGAAACTGTGCGGCTGGTGGTCCCTGGCGGGAGCGGGGCAGGAAGAGCTGAGCTGCAGCAGCTCTTGCCAGCCCTTCGGTCTGTCTGCAGCCGAGCCCTCCTGTGAAAACCGGCAGGCAGGCGGAGTAACGAGAGCCCTCTGCGACCGCAGGTGAGCCCGCGCGGAGGGCGAAGCAGGCACCCGCGGCAGGGTGGTTCACTTCAGCAGTGCATCAGCACTCGGGTGCCACGAGCGCTGCTAGAGCCGATCCCGGGCAGCTCGGTAGCCAAGTATCGGGATACGCAGTCGGGATAAGGAGTCCTTGTCTCTGAAACAAAGGCAGAGTTGACCACAAGACTGCACTGACAACTTAGCTGTCCGAAGTAGGAGATGGACATCTCAAGCAAGCCAGCAGCGAACTGGCGTTCGAATGGTCCCTCGCCGACATCATGGCCGAGTTAGCAGGGCAGAGTTGGTGTGTCAGGTCACCAGAGTTTCGTGAATTCACTGGTGACTTATGCTTACGGGGGGCTTGGGACTAACTCCCTAATTAAATACAACTTGCCCTCATAGGAGTGGCGGATTCTTCAGTCTTTTTAGCTCTCTCTCTTGCAAGATGTTGCTAAAGGATGCCTTTAGTTAGGCTGTGGATAACCTGAAGGTCTTCAGCATGGAACATAACTCCAGCCTGTTCTTATCGTTATTGATGGATAATTCACATCACTTAAATGTAAAGCTTCATAGGGATCGCACAGGGAAAAACGTTGTTCTCATGCCGCAGTGTCCAGAGCCCCACAGGGACCCGGACAGAGGAGCAGATGTGGCCAAGAGACAGGATGTCCTCCTGAAACCCTTGGGACAATGCTAGTTGTGATGAGTAAAGATCCAGAGGAGAAGGCTGTGCTCACTGGTGGTGATTTTGAAAACCAGAAACATCTGAATGGAAACAAAACACGCACTAATGCGGTGGGTCTGGTTCCAGCTATCCTGACGTGGAAGGAAGAGGGCTGGGACGTGTCTGATGCTCTTGCACTTGCCGTCGCTAGCTGGGAGCGCTTGGGGGATAGCTTTGTGATGGAGCGGAGCCGCAGTCCACGCTGCAGCCACATCCGGGGGCAGGGCCAGGCTGTGTGCTGCAGAACGCCTTCGGACAGCGCTGTAGGCAGGTCTCTTCATACGTGTCAAAATAAGGAGAGAACGCCTTCAAAAACACACTCTTTCCCTACCTTTATTTAGCAGTAAGAAAATACCCTTCTCTTACCCAGAGGATGAATTTTGCAGCTGCAATGAGTAAATCAAAAAAGCCACTGAGGCCTTTTTGGCCTCTTGTCCCCAGGCCAGCAAAGGATGGAGCAGCAAGATGCTTCCTGAGCCAGTTCCGCATGGTGAGCAAGCCAGTGGCAGCACCTTTCCTCACTGGAGCCATCCTCTGTGCGGATGCACCATCCTGCCGGTAATTGTGTCCCCGCCTGGAAATGCCCTGCGGTTCCTGCGACAGGCTGTTGCTGTTTCTGGGAGGAGAGGTTCGGGCATATACTTGTTCTGCTGATCGATTCTGCACGGGACGTCACCCACACAGCACTAACTCCAGTCTAAAACCTTCTCCTGAGCATGAGTTGCTCCACGTACAAGGAGGAACTGGTTATATTTCGTGGGAGAAAGCAGGCGTGCAATGCAGTTCTCCTGCTGTGGCAGAGCAGTGACCAGGCACCTGGGATCTTTTCAGGACTCCGGTTATACTGAGCCCAGACTGTGTCAGCACCGCCCTGTGCTGACTGTAATCCTGAAGCCGTTGTGTCCTTCTGCTTGGAGCTGTGCTGATCTGGAAGGGAATGCTTTCGTTCTCAGGCCTTTGCAGTAAGATCCCCTTTGTACATTGGCGTAGCCAGGGCCACACCGACACTGCCATGTCCCAGCCCCTGCACCTCGTGGGAGCAGCTGGACTTTGAGCCGGACTCAGCGAGCCTGCTCTAGGCAGCTCTAAGCGGCTGCAGCGGATGTACCCCAGCAGCCAAAGCTGGGAGCTGACGTTTCTGAACGCTGTCTTGGAGGGCGGATGCCTCGCGGGAAGTGATTCAGCCCAGAGAAGTTAAATATCCGAACTGTCTTAAATACTTGACAGGGCAGTTCATGAAGTGTGCGGATCTCTGAACCACAGTGCCGGGGTTGCTATGAATTCCCGGGAAGGAGGCTGACTGCAGTACTAGCATTAATCGGCCTGAGTTGCAATGTGCTGAGGTTGAGCCTAGCTGAGAATAGAAGCGGATCAGCAGTGTCTTGCACACTGGAAAGTGCAGGATTTGGAAGAGCAACTGCCCCAGGACCTCTGAGTGTAAACGGTCAGACACTTTGAGGTTACCGTCTACACGAAGAAGGATCATCCTGCCTTGACCATGCAGTTCACTCCAGCTTCTCCTGATTGACAGCGGTCGCAACTGTGGAACTTTCTATTTTCTGCTGAAAGACGGGGCTGCCTCCTTCCTTCCATTCAGCTTGAAATCCGAACGCTTTATTACCCAGCTAGGTGCTGAACTCAAGAATGAGTATCTGCCTGCGGGAAAGAGCCAGAGTAGCCAAAACAGCCCAGCCTGATGAAGTAATATAGATATTTGATGCTCTTAAAAAGCCAACCTGAAAGAAACACAGTTAAACATAAAGAAGAACTGTGAGCTGTTTAATGTTGCATTATATACCTAAGAACACAATATTACACTGTTAAAAATTAAAACTTCTACATTTAAAAATCTGTCCTGGTTAAGAGGGGAATGAATGCAGCAAAAAATCGTACATCATATTTTGTCAGTCAGTCAGTCTGCAAATAATGATATATGTGTGCAGCTTGAATCTCTACATAAATAATGAATGTGTATATGGAAATGTACAAGTAAAAATGCGAAAGCTGTTAAAAAATACAGGCACTTGGCAAGGAAAGCTAAAAGTTATGGTTGGTAGGGCTGGGAAACTCAGCCCTGAAATCTCGGTAATGCTCCAGTCTTTGTCAAGAGCAGTTAAATTACAATCGTGGTGCACCAAAGGACATGAACAATTCTCCTCAGCATTTTGAAGGAAACCACAATAAAAAATACTGCCTTTTTCATCAGCAGCTGAGGAAGCCTCATGGCTTTTAAATATTTTAAGGCTAACTGCACCAAATAATTTACAGCAAGAACACTGAAAGAGTTCGCTGCAAATTCCCCTGAATCAGTCTTGCCATGCCTCATTTCGGAGCACGGGGGAGCCCTCCATGATGGGCGGAAAGACTGTGGCAGATCGGAAGTTCTGCAGGTCTCCTACAATCTTGGGGCAAAGCATTCAGAATGCAGCTGATGAAGAATTAAAGGTTGGATGCATAGGCAATGCCAAACCAAATAATTTTATGGAAATAGTCTTGTCAAACTATTTGACATGGTTCTTTGATACAGTCATAAGCTTGGATTATAAAAGTGTGTAACTAACTTAATAGACTCATACCTTTTCGTGGTTTTGACTGAATCCCTCTGGATACTCCAGAGAGGAGACTCAGTATTATCCACACTCAGGATAGCAGTTTACACCAATGAATGGATCACCTGGAAAAGGAAATGTAGCAGGGAATCACATCCCATATACAAGAGAATGCTCCCCAGTCCCACAGGATCCGCTTGGACTCCCTACTGTGCAGTGCCATTACCTATAGTCTTGAAAAATCTATGAATTAATTGTTGGTAAAGTTTGCAGGTCAAACAAAAAGTGGTAAATAGTGTTGGAGGCGACTCAGCTGGTCCGTGTGGGGGGAGCTCGCTGGAGTGCTGGGCAGGCAGCACAGCTCCGTGCACGGTGACACATTAACAACATGAATGGTGGTCCCACGTTTAGGAGGGGAGATTTCGAAGGCGCCTAAGACTCGTGGTCAAAGAACCATTTGGGCATGAGCTCCCTGTGCAATGGAGTAACTGACTCAGCAGGGGTCTAAAGAGGAGAGTCGGGATGCAAGTTTACCTACGACTGCGTCATTACTGAGAGCACCGCCTTAGAGTATGCAGTTCGTGTGTCCACACTTCAAAAAGTATGTCGACAAAATAAGAAAGATTGGAGAGGGAGATCCAAACAAGATGAAGGATTTGGAGCACATGCCTTGTAGGGAGATACCAAAGAAACTTAGTGTATTTAAGTTCTCCAAAGGAAGAGTAAGAGTGGCTTAATCACAGTCCTGCATAGGAGATGATTTCTGATAGCAGACAGCTCTTTAATCTAAAAGAAAAAGACATAATGAGAGCCAGTGCTTGGAAGCTGCAGCCAGGCAAATTCAGACTAGAAACAAGGTGGAAATTTTTTTAACAGTGAGGATAATTAGCCATAGGAACAATTCAGCAAGGAATGTGGTGGATTCTCCAACTCCTGAAGTATTTAAATGAAGAGTCTACATATCTTTCTAAAGATAAGCTCTACTTCAAGCAGATACCGTTGGCTTAACGTAGTACTAGTAAGCAGGGGTCTTAGGCCTGCAGTGTAAGAAATCAAACCAGCGGCTCATGATTTGTTTTTTCTAGACTTAAAATGGTGAATTTCTGAATTTATGAAAAAGTCAGATGGAGGTGGGATGAAGACTCTGAACACATATTTGGGGCTTGCATTTGCCAGAAATGGTTCCTTTCTCGTGAAAAGATTCCGGGCACCAGGTGGCTGTGATGGGATTCCGGAGTCCCTGGGCTGTGCTCGGACCGCTGCGTTCAACCTGACTCTTAAAAAGTGCTTGTTGCAACAAACACTGAACCAAAGCTGTTGGTCCTGGTCTGTCCTGTATGAAGCCCTCAAGGCTGCCACTGCCTTCTTTTTCATCTTTAATGGTCTTCTTATCAGCAGAGAGCAATGAGTTTGAACAGACCCTGAAAATAAGGTTTTCCCTGTACTTTAGAAGCCCCCCTCTGGTAGGCTGTTTGGTGGGGCTGGGAGGAGGACGAGGAGCTGCAGCTCAGCAAGACAGGGCATGCCAACAGCCTGCCTGTTTGTTGGAAGCTATCAGGACTTTCGGTTCCCTGGAGCTGCCCATACATGCTTGAGCTGTGAGCCGATCTTGGCTGTTTTCTCGCAGGCAGCCCCTCACCACGCTGGCCAGCTGGTAACTGATAGATAATTAGTATTTTTCTCAGGTCTGATTTGAGGTGGATCGGTGCTCCCTCCCTTCTAAAATGTTATCGTGTGGCCAAAGCCAGCAGAACTGTTAATAGGGTCTTTGGCCTCCTGTGGCCTGACTGCAGAAGAAGGCAGGGTATCGAGCCGTCCGACGCAGCGCAGTTGCCCGGTCTTGCACGAGAGCCCCGGCGCTGACGGAGAGCTCCCCGGCGGTGCCCGCTCTGCGCAGAGCGAGAGCAGGGCACGTTCGCTCACAACTCTGCTCGCGCCCAGGCTCTTGTCCGGAAACGAGAGGCAGGATAAGCCTCCGAGTTTAACAGGCAGGCTGGACTCCCCTGACCTGGGCGCTCGGGCAAGGCCATGCCCAGGCCCCTTACAGGATTGTGCCTGCTGTTTAGGTGAAAGAACAGCCTGCCACAGAGAGCCGTAGAGTCTCCATGGCTGGAGAGGTTCAAAGCCAAGGTGGGATCCTCTTGCTATGATGGGTAGTAATGGAGCAGTTACCCGAAGCAAACCAGTCTGCACCCCAGCACTTGGCCAGCTGGAGCCTGCGGTGATGGGAGGGTTTGGCTGAATCTGGTTCTGTTCACTCCATACATATTGCAGCTGGAGTTTCAGCACGGGGGGAGCGGAGAAGTGAAGTGATTTATCTGACAATGACTGAAAGGGGAGGATTGAAATAAGTGGTGCTGTAGGAGGTAGGTACTCCTGTGCTGGTTCCTGTCTAAGGTATGCGGAGGTAGAGAGGCGGTTGTGAAGAGGAGTGAGAAGTCTTCAGGATCATCTGCAGAAAATGAACCCCACCCCCCTTCTGAAACTATCTCCTGGCAGCTCATCATATTTTAAAGATGCTCAGGTCTAACACCACTGGCCTGGAAATGAATAAGGGGCGCACATGGCTCAGGACGGTCTACATCTGAGCCATAAACATCTTTGTTTTCATCTGAGTAGCTGGGCAGAAGAACGTGGATATTTTGGCATGCCAGAAATAGGAAAGCAACCTCAGCATCAGCCTGCTCCAAAGCCCATTGAAGCCAGCCCACTGGAGGCTTTCCATGAGCTTTAGCAGGGCGTGGATGAGGCTCCAGGAGCTCCAGACACAATGAAATTGAGAAAAAAGGCAATGGAATTTGGTGTGCGATGTTCCAACACGACTGCGCTATCAGCTCCACTATCTTGAACGTGTATGGTATGCACAGGTCAAGGGAATGGCTTACTGGCAACTGCCTCTCCAGCAAGAAGGTAACATTCTCCTGCAGGGACTGCTGCGGAGATGAGGCAGGATGCACTGGGGGAAATGAGGCTGCTGTGGAAAAATGGTGGTAATTGTTCCGGCCAGCTCTTTTGTGAGAGTTCGGATCTGAAATGCACGGAGGAAACAGTGGCCGGGAACATCAGGGATCTGCTGGAGGAATCAAGATAATAAATAGGCTGCAGAAGGGAACGTATTTCCAAGACCTGGCCCTAAAGTGACCCTGGCTGGCGATTCCAGCAGAGCCTAGTAGGAGCACGATGGCTGTATCCCCAGCGGGGTTAAGCCAGCGGAGGTCCCCACGGTCCTGCCAGGCTGCCCGGGGGGCCGAGGGCTTCCCCAGCAAAGTCCCTTGGGGAGCAGCTGCCGGCTTGCCTGTTGTTACGCCGGTGGAAGCAGAGGGTTTCGCCACGTGGGGCTCTGCTCGGCACCATGAGAAATGCATCTGAAAGCATTCCTAGGAGCCTGTTTCGTAGGGGAGAACATGCACTCACATGCACGAAGGGCAGCGAACGCGGCGCACATCTGCATACAGCTAGTGCTCACGTGGTTATGAAAAATCTCTCCTCAACTGTCTGATTTTTGAGCCAAAGGCAGCTACTGTGGAGGCCAGGAGCTGAGCAGGTCAGGGACTGGCATGGGTGGAGGAAATCTTGAGGCCAGCTGTGCTACCCTGAGCATACCTGCGCAGGGACCTGGCGACCTCTGTGACGACCGGGTAGCTCCAAGATCTGAGCCTGTAAAATGAGTATTTTATGAAAACTAGCCTTTTTTGCTTTCCTAAGCTCAGCGCTGCAGCAAAGGTACAAACACAGGGTGTTTCCTCCGTGGTGCAAAAGAGCAACAAAGTAACTTCGGAAGGAATTTCCAGCTCAGTGAGAAGTTATATAGGCCAGTGATTAAAAAAAAAAAAAAAAGGTTATTAAAAAAATTAGAAAGAAAAAATAATCTCTGTAGTCGGCATGTCTTCCAGGATCTGTCGTAACAGATTCGTCCGAGCCGGTTAACGGTATTTGCGGTTTGCAAGATGCTACATGTCTGAGTAAGATGACAGACACATTATTATCACCTCTCCACTGCGATCTGCCCAAACCTGTCCCAGGATGCAGCTCCGCAGCTGCTTGCTAGGGAGTGCAAGGAAATTAGCAGCCGGAGGCAGCACTTTTCTTCTCTCTCTCTTGCCAGGCTAGTGGCTTTATTGGGATCCATTGACTGCAGTCCTGGACACGTCTGGAGTAGAACTAATGAGGAGACTGGAATGTAAAAGAGGAGGAGGAGAAGGCTGGTAGGGAGGAGGGGGGAGGATTTGTGGAAAAAGTAATTGTTGAGCAAATCATTTCCTTCAAGAGAGAAAGAAGAACTTGGCTACAGCCCTCCCGAAGCAGGCAAGTCTAGACGCTTCGGTGTCAACAGTTGAAGATAAATAAGATTTTATCAGTTCGGAATCTGTTGGGACACATCCTCCTAGCGGTTCTGCTGCCCAGAGAGGAGGGGGGGGATGGACTTTTCTGTTAGGTGTTTTCACGCAGAAGATTTAGATTATTTTTCGTGTGAGGCTCTCAACATAGTAGGAGAAAAACACCTCTCCCGTCTCTTGCTTCCTGCACAGAAGAAATAGCTACAGATCTAAGTGGTGAAGTGTCCTCTTCTGGAGTGGATCTTGGACATTTGCTAAGGATGAACAGCAGGGAATGTTAAGAGTTAATTCTGGTGCCTTTTCACAGCTGTAACCATATTAGGCTCCATGACTTTTTGTGGAGTATTAACCCCTTTGGACCTTGTAATGTGCAAAACATTTTCCTGGATACAGTTATAGCAGTGCTAAGATAAATCTTGGAACAGGGAGCCGAGGAGTCTCTGCAGGAGCTGATTATAGCACGGGGCTTTATCGCTCCGGGGTGTTGATGTCCTGTTAGGTTCAGCACAGATGCAGCACGATCTCTGTCTCCTCCGGTGAGTGGCTCTGTTTCAATGGCAGAGATGAAATAAACCCCTCTAAGGACATTTTGGGATACCGATTCCCTAGAGAAATGGAGGTTAACGCTGGTATACTCAAATAGTGAAAGACTGCTAGTGTTCAAATCTTTTGGCTTCTGCAATTGTTGCTGTTGCTTTGGACTTGCACTACAGGACAGATCACAGCTGCAGAGAAGAAAGAGCAGAACGGGTGGCATTATAATTTCACAGCAGCAAGTGAGGGTAGGCTGACGTTGAAAGCTGCCCGACTACAGAAAATGCCCATAGGAATATACATAAGCTTAAGCAGATCACCCGGTGATATCACTGCTCTTTGCCGTTCATACTATACTAACACCCACAAGCCACACCAACAGGTGAACTTTTGCTCTAGAAACGTACAGTAAAAGACAATCTCTGACTTTCTTCTGTGAACAGAATTACTTTAGTAATAATGTTATTGGGAAGGAAGCTATTCAAAGGGTAGAGTAGGAACTGGAAGAAAAAAAGGAAGGAGGTGCCCAGAGGCAGAACATATTCAAGCTCTTGTGTAGATAAGAAAAAAATTTTCGGATTAAGTCTTTAAGCGCTAGTGTGCAAGTCCGTGCTGGGAAACGCGTTCGGATGTCCTGCGATGTTGTTCCCCGAGATGCAGATGCTGATCCCGCAGCACAGACACCATCCACAGCTGCCTTCCCGTATACCAGGGACAGCTCCCTTGGAAGAGGGCCAGGGCTTTTCCCGTCGTACCTCTTCGGCAAGCGCTTGCAAGACGCCATTGTTTTCTACGTGCGCAGCTGAGGCTTGAATGGAAACTACAGCTTTTCACAACCACGCAAGAGCAACAAGAATCACGACTCCCTGCCAACCGCGATGAGAACCGCGGCTCTGCAGCGTGATGCTCTCGTTAGAGACGCAGGCGGTCGTGCTGACGGGCAGGCCACCCGGCTCGCTGCCAGGCGCAGTAGTGCGCCCGGGAGCCAAAGTCACTTGGCAGCATTGCGAATGGTGGGAACTTTGACTATGACCCGGTTGCCACTATTTTAAGAGAACAGTTTTTCCAAACTGTACAGAATAGAGAGAGTGTGAAAGAACAGTCAGAGTTTGCCCTTATTGCAGGTGGCAGAAATGTGACCACAGCAAAAAAAGGAGTACGAATCAGCGAGGTGACTGTAGTAGGCTACATGATAAAGGATTTTGGACTCCTGGGTTCTGGTTTTGCCTTTACAACTGTCTTTTTTTGAACTTGAGTAAAGCACAGTGCCTTTGCTGCACTCTTTGTATGCCGGGCATGCACACTTTTCTGTGGCTTGTAAAGTACTTGCAAATCAAAGCTGTTATATAGCACAGCCATGCATACAAATACACGGGATAGATTACTAGTGAATATAGATAACCATTTAGGTGCCCCTATTTGGAGTCTGAACAAAACATGCATTTTGCTATGCTTCGTGGAGAGAGTATATCAGCAAGAGCTCCTCTTGGCTGAAAATGTGGCCAGAGATGCAGAGTCTCCTGGGACTCTGAAAATACCCCTTGCAGCTGTGAACAAGCTGGCTGCGAGACGCAGCGCTTGGCTCCGCAGCTGCCGCCGGTCAAGCACGCGGCGGGGAAGCGCGTGGGTCGCGTGGCCGGAGCGCAGGCTGGAGGAGCTGAGCACAGCTCAGCACACACTGCGTGCCGAAGCACACAGGATACAGAGCTGACTTTTCTTGCCCAGAGTTATCAGCACGGAGTTCCTTAAAAGAATAGTTTGTTATTGTGGAAGGATCTTTGAAGGCAATCCTGGAGTTGTTAAGACATGATAAGGTTATCAGTGGAGGCATGCCTGCGTTGAGCGGCAGCCTTTCTCCCTGCAGGGCAATCGCTGTGCTATTTAACAGAGATTTATCCGTGTCATAACATGGTATAATGAGAGAATTTGTTACCAAAGAACTTGCCATAATGCACCTCTGCTCTTCCAGAGCAGTTTTATTTCCCAGGCATGTTGGGGACTGCCCGGGAATGTCTACATGAAAGAATCCTCTGACAGGAGTTGTCAGTATTTTAACACCTGGCAAGGAAGAACCCCCCTCCAAATAACCCTTGTTTTGCCATGTCCTCTCCTCAGAATGAGGATGTTAGACCCAAATCACACAGGGCCCAAGTAGGTTATATGGACTAAAGCAGTGCAACAGAGCTTCTCTCTTCTGCCCAGGCAGGTGGGATTTAAGCATCTTCCAGGGAGAGACTGTATTTTTAATTTAAGCGTAATCCCTGGTTTCTATACAAAATCACAGGAGGAAATTAATCTGACTGTAGAGTTGAGATGTAATCAGAGTCATGGGGGGTTAGAGCAAAATCTGGGAATTTCAGTGAGCTGCAGTGTTTCTAAGTAGCCTGTGTCTTTTGGCAAACCTGTGCGACTCAGATAGCCAGGGTTAATTTTTGCTGCCAAATTCAGCTTCACATTATTCCTCCAGATCACTGTTTCAGAGATCGCACCCTCTAATGATCGCAGTGTCTTTCCGTCCTTTATAATGCAAAACTGGTGTCCACAGGCGTTACCTGTGGATGTTTCCAGCCAGCTCACTGGCTTTTCCTCTCCGTGCTGATCTCTCTGCTGCTGACTAACATTTTGCGAATTCAACCTTGGTGGCATGAAAGCTTTTACAGCCTGCCTCAGCACTAACCGCTCCCCTATATATCTTCTCTGAACTTCTTTACAAATACCACCTGAAAATGGCTTTTATCTCTTGCTTGCCTCTTCGCTTTCCCCCCTTTCTAGCATTTCACACGGTGGTATGTGCTTATCTAGTCCTGCAAGGCATGATGGAGTATAGTTTGCAAAAGAAAAGGCAAAGGAAACGATGTTGCATGGGTCCGGGACTGGTGGGGAACAGTCGTTCACGGGAAGGGGAACACTCCCTGAAGTCGCGGAGTGGATCCCACTTGGGCAGAAAGGGCAGAGGGATCATGAAACACACAAAGCAGCTGGATTCAGCTCAGAGTATCAGTGCTGGGAAGAGGAAGGGCAGGGACCCTGCCGTGCCTCAAGCCTGTGCTTCCAGGGGTCTAGGGACTGCCAACGTGCTGCTTAAATCCCAGTCATGCCCTGGCTCTGGCATGTCATGTCTGTATGGTATAACGTGGGCGAGTGAGTGCCCCACGCTATTGCACGTGCTATCCACTACGCTTCTATCATCTACCGGGTGGGCTGCTCATAGCACAGCATTGGCAGAAGGAACCTCACTAGCCTTCATGCACCTGAATTTTGAAGGCTCAAGACAAGCTTTAACATCCTCACAAATATTCTGCACGGTGGTATTTTTTTGGCATACAGCATATGTTGTGGGGATGAGATAAAATACTTTGAGCAGAAACATGCCCTGCCGTGCAGGGACTGGCCTCTCTCTCTCTCTGTGCGGCAGGGGTGGGCTCTGGTATAGCAAACAACATCTTCGTTAGATGGGAAATGGCATGGCGCTGGTGAGGTGGAAGGGAATCACAAGTGCTCACACAGGTGATCTGAGCCACACACTGCCAGAAGGTAAAGGACAACGGCCTTCCCCACTGCCACTCTTCTGCCTACCTTCGAAACGGTCTGCAGCTTCTTCCCGTCCAGGCACAGATTCCCAGCCTCTGCCTTAAGGCTTCTTGCTGTAGACGACGGTCTTTTGTGATCAGACGGCTACCAAAATTCGGGACCTCGCCCTGGCTTCCTGCTGCTTGCATGCTGCTACCCAGCACGGTGAATGGCAGCTCTACTGTGCTGCTCTGCGGTGTTTTCTCTGCCCGCTCTCTACATCCGTGCGGCTTCTCCCCTAGCAGGGCTCCCTCGTTTGGGCCGGCCCCGGGCTCTCGGCACGCTCGCCCACATGGGTGGGCAGGCAGGCACGCGTGCTGAGAGGCGTCCTAGGGTCCCCGCGTAGGCAGGACCTACCTGACCCCGGCAGGAACCTGCACCGTAGCCCCTCTCTGTGGCTTTCCCACTCTGCAGAACCCAGGGGCCTGACTCCCATCGGCACAGGGAAGGATATAGCGGCTGCCTCTCCGGCACCTGAGCAGTCCCTAGCACGTTTTGCCCCACAAGAGCAGCTTTCTCCAGCACCTCTTTTCTTTACTGCTTCCTCAGACCTCACACATGCCCATGGGCACCAAAGAAACTGCTGCTCTCCCTCAGCCCTCCTTTCACAGTCCCTTGGAGCCCAGCTCAGCGCACCTGGGCTCGGGCAACCCCACCCTGCTCCCGGCGGGATGTTAACTCCTTCCCGGCCGGAGCCGGGGCCCTTTCCTGGCTTTCCGTGCTCGGCCAGCACTGCGCCCGCCGGGCACTGCTCGGTGCACGCTGTCGCCTCACCGGCAGGTCGGCGACCGGCGCGTGCGGGTCCTCTTTGAGCCCACGTGCGCCCTGACCTGTGTGTCTAACGCGGGAGCACGCTCATGCGAGAAAACTCAGGGAGCGCAGGGCCTTTTGCAGGGAATCTGTTGCTTGCTCACGGCTGAACACGTCCCGTTGTGTCCGCACGAGGAGCGTTTCCGTGGCAGTAAATTGTTTTCTGCAGGCAGAGCACACCAGGCGCAATCTCCGCGGCCGCAGAGCGGCACCGCGGCCGCTTCCCGCCCGGCCGGCCGGCAGCGCGGCACCTTCGCGGCAGCGTTTCCCGCACAACGGCTCGGGTCCCGGGCTGGGAGCACCGCGAGCGCTGGGTGCACGGACGGATCCCTCCCAGCGTCACCGTCTCTGCGGCTGCTCGTGCATCTGCTGCGAGCCCAGAGGAAACGCGGCTCCCGCGGCGTGAGCAACGTGCCTCCGGCTCCGGAGCGGGAATTCGGGCAGGGCCCGATGCGGAGGTCGTGGGAGCGGCTGGAGAACCGACGGCCCCGGAGGCGCTGGCAGGCCCTCCGCAGAGGTGCCGGGGGCCAGGCCGGAGCGAGGGAGCTGCCGCTGCCAGACCCGCTTCTGCAGCCCGTTTGCTTGGGGAGCGCTAGTGCCTGGGTCCCTGCGTGCACGAAGCTGAGCGCACGGCCTGTCTTTGTGAACTACGGCTATGCCTGCAAGCGTCTCTGAAGAATCGAGCTGTGGTCAGGACAAATCCTGTTCAGCATCACACTGACTAGTCATTACTAAACTCTGAGGTCTCCTGTAATTAGCTGTAATTCTGTTATACAATGTTAAGTTTTCCTTAGCCTGTGGTGTGTCAGCTCTCCTGCTTCTTCGCAGCCTGAGCTTAAAACAGGAACTGTGTGCAATACAGAGCGGTCATAACAGGACAAGGAAGATTTTCAAGACGGGCTGAGTGATTTATGAGCTAGGGGTTAGGCTGATTTTCGTCAAGACTTCCTCTAAGGCGCAAAGCAGTGGGTGTCCAGCGGTCCAGCAAAGCCGCACTTCACCGAAGCACTTAGGCTAGTTGGGAAATCCTTCCTGCAGTTACCTGCGTGGACCAAGTGGTTGGTGGTATCTGATTTACGTCGAAAGTGGATACCGTGAGGTGTAGGTGAATTTGGGCGTGTGTAAGTACTTCCGGAGAGAAACAAATATTGGGCCTAGAGAATAAAAAGCTACTGCTAAGGCAACATGGTGAAATTGCTTTGGTCGCTCTCCGCCGATGAGGCACGGAGCCTATGCAAGGGCAGTTCGTGGAGCAGCCGTCTGTTGGACAGCTTCAAAGAAATACCTGTATCGCTGAAGTGATTCCCTTTGCCAGCAGACAAAGTGTCTTTACGCTGGCACGATACCTCCAGAGTGGTTAGGATAGAAAAGGCAGTAATTGGTTTTATAACAAGTCATTATTTTAATTTGGTGCTTTTCTGCCATGTTGGCATTTCGCTTGAAGTGTTCAGCGAGCAGAAAGTGGGTGGATCAGAAAACCTGAAGGAAAATAAGTGGCTGCCTCGCAGCACGCTGCGGGGTGCTGGAGTGCTCGGTCCGAGCTCTTCGGATGGGACAGGACCGTGAGGCCTCGGCCAGACGGCCTGAGTTACAGCACAGCCCTTGCTCTCGTGTACGCGCTGCCAGCGAGCCTGCTGGAGGCCTTCTGAAGCATCCAGCCAGCAGGAAATACGGGATCGGAAGGGTATTTTCCATCACTGAATATCCCCTTTAGTTCACTTCTTCTGTATCTGAAATCAGCACCGATTTCAGCCGTTTGCATCGCTGCATTTGGACAGTGCCACGGTGCAGGGAAGAGAGCCTTGCTTTGTGCCAGAGGCAGGCAGCCTTGTTTTCCGAGCGGAAGCAAACTCTCTCTGCACAACGCAGAGTTCAGTTTAATTGCGAGTACAGAGAAGGACTGAGAACACACAGCAGGGGTTAAAGTTAGCACCACTGCAGCAGTGTAGGCTGGAGGCCTAAAAGCTGATGCCGTGGAGAGAAAGCTCTGCTTCTGACAGCAGTCTGCCTGCTTGCTCCTCTGCAGCCTCTAGATCTCGCCCCAAACTCTGCCGGCTGGCACATTTTCCGGTTGAGTTAGTGGACAGGCGTGACAAAAAGGGAGATGCATGTTTAAGAGAGGCTCCTTCAGGATTTCACCGCTTTCCTCACACTGTTTGAAGTAGAGCTGGTCAGACAGTGCAGAAGTTGCACTTTCCTCCCTTCCTGTGACGTCTGCCTGCAGTGGATCTCAGCTCGTCCCGGCACGTCTGCGCAGGGAGCCAGGCAGCGCAGAGCAGTTCCTCTTGCTCCCAGAGAACTGCTGGGATCTACGGACAAATCGCCTGTCCCAGCATGCTGGAATAATCTGCTCTCGCTCTCTGTCCCCTCCAAGAAACATCTCCAAACACGTGCTTTCCTTTGCAGCGCCAGAGGTGAGGAGCGCTGGGGCACAGAGGATGCCTGGGAGGAGGGGACCGGTCCTCCCAGTGCTTTTGGCTGTCTCTCAGATCTCCCACCGCTGCAGGCGGCCTGCAGAAGCTGGCCGGAGGAAAGCTGCTGTGCCCTTTCCCACTGAAAAGGTGACTTCATGGCTGCTGGGAGCATCCCTCCCTTCTGCAGGGGCAGCAGCTGGAAGGCAGGAGTGCTCCTAGCTTCTGGTTGGGCTGGGGGGTCCCAGCTGCATTCGTCTGATGCCGGTGAGGAGTCCGGAGCTGAAAGAAGAATTATGGGTTTAAAGAGGTGGCTGGAGCAGGCTCAGCGGACACGGGCAGGGGTAGCTGTGCCCGAATCCTCCACTGGGGACATGGGTGCTGCTTCATGCAAGGGGCCGTTCTGCCCACCTTGTATTTTGTGCCCGCGGCACTTTCCCCTCTTTCCCTCTACTGCTCCTGAGCCATACAAACGCCGGTGTCTCCTTTTCCAGTACTCCCCGCTGCTGAAGAAACTCTACTGCCAGATTGCCAAGACATGTCCCATCCAGATCAAGGTGTCCACCCCGCCGCCGCCAGGCACCATCATCCGGGCCATGCCCGTCTACAAGAAAGCGGAGCACGTGACGGAAGTGGTGAAGCGCTGCCCCAACCACGAGCTGGGGCGGGACTTCAACGATGGTGAGTGCTGGTCTCGCACCCCTCCGCGGGTCCCATGAACCTGGATTTGCAGCAGGACCCCCACCTCTAGCCCCGCCGTTAATTCTCAGTGATGAGCGTTAAGGTGCACGAGCGTGGCGGGCAGGGCGAGGCGCTCGCGAGGGGCTGGGGGCAGGGGCTCCTCCGGGCACTGCCCTGCGCGGGCGTCACCACCTCTCACGCCGGACGGGCTCGGGCGGGAGGACGAGCCTCGGCGACGGCCCTAACGCAGGCGTTTGGCTTCGCAGGCCAGTCAGCCCCAGCCAGCCACCTCATCCGGGTGGAAGGCAACAACCTCTCCCAATACGTGGACGACCCTGTCACAGGACGGCAGAGCGTGATGGTGCCCTACGAGCCCCCGCAGGTACCCGTTTGCTTCCAGGGCGGTGGGGAACAGGCCCGGCGGCTGCCTTCACGTGCCTGCGCTGAGGGGCAGCGCTGCTGGGGCGCAGCTGGGAGCAGGTCTGCTCGGCGGGACAGGCGCGGTCCTGCGCACGGGTCCTGCTTGCGCTGGCACGTCCAAGGCACCCCCGCCTCGCCCGCGGCGCTGGTGGCGGATGTGTTTGAGCGCTCGCAGCCCTGGGGCCGTGAAGCATCCCAGAGCGTCCTGGTGCCCGGGAGCGTGGTGCAAACCCGGGGACGTCCCTCCCGCTGCTGCCCTGGGGCAGGAGGCCTGGACCCCCCTCAGGGGCCACGCGGTCCTTGTACAGTCACCTCTTCCCAGCTGGGACGGTCCCATCAGCGCGAGGTCACACATCCCTGCGCCTCCCCGATGCTCCCGCGGGAAGCTCCCTCAGATCTCCTCCACGTGCTGTCCGAAGGGTGGTCCTCGGCCTCACTGCAGCCCCTCGCGTCGGGGCTGAATCCCGGCCTGCAGGACGCCTGGTTTTCGCTCCCTGCTCAGTGTCTGCTCTCCTCTCCTGGGGCAGGTGGGGACCGAGTTCACCACTATTCTGTACAACTTCATGTGCAATAGCAGCTGCGTGGGAGGAATGAACAGGAGACCCATCCTCATCATCATAACGCTGGAAACGAGAGAGTGAGTCGCTGTCGCAGCCCCCTCCCTGCCCGGGGCGGGCCTCCCTCCCTGCTGCCAGGAGGGCTGGGGCCTCGGGAGCAGGGCTGGCCTCGGGACGGAGCAGCTTCCCGGGGATGGAGTGTGATTCCTCCCTGGGAATGTGCTCCAGGGAGCCCCGCCGGGGGAAGGAGAGGTGGCGGCCCTCGGGCAGTGCACAGCGCGGGGTCCCCCGGGCAGCTGCCGCCCTCCTCTGCCCCAGGAATTCCTCGTCCCTTCAGGAGACTCTCAGCAGATGGGTTCCCTACGCCTAATACCTGTGGGGGGCTTTGCTGGGGCTTTCTGAGCCACACCATAAAGTGCTGGATTGAACCAAGATGGAACTGCCTAGAAGAAATAAACTCACGGATTTTTCTCTCCTCCCAGCGGCCAGGTCCTGGGAAGGAGGTCATTTGAAGGACGGATCTGTGCCTGTCCTGGCAGAGACCGGAAAGCTGATGAAGACCATTACCGAGAGCAACAAGCCCTGAATGAGAGTGCAGCTAAAAACGGCAACGCCAACAAACGCAGTGAGTCCCCTTTCCAGGGAAGGTGGATGGTTCGGGGTGCCGTCCTGTCGCCGTCCAAGGCTGCTGGCCGGCATCTGGGGTGCCTTGCTGCTCAGAGCGACACAGCTGCTTCCATGTCAGCTCCTTTCCCATCACAACCAAAGTCACTGTGCTCCAGAAGTTCAGACTCAAATCCACATCTGGACACGACGCACTGACCTTTCTTGACTAAGTCTCAAATCTCAGAAGCTGGACCTGCTCCCCCTTCCCCCCAGAGTGCAATGCTATTAGTGAGAGGCTTTCATGTCCAGATATATTTGCTCTTCATTATTATTATTAATAAAGGGACATCAGTGCTAGGCACAGTTAAACTGCTAGCATCCCTGCAGAGTTTGGAGCTTAAATACTGCAGGGAACCAAAGTGTTCAAGTGTGTTCTGCACTCCCAAGGACAGCGCAGGAGAATGGAAATGAGGGGAAAGAGGGAATTTTCTGCATAAGTTTGTCATCAAAAACAGAAAAATCAGTTCCCAAAGCCACAACTCCTGAAAGAGAGAGCATATTTGGCATGTGTCAAGCCAAGTCTGCTAGAGGTAGTTATTTCCGTTTTCAGTAAAGGTTTGCAGAGTGCTCCAGTTACCTGTTTCTACCCCAAGGCTGCTGGCTGCACAGTCCTGCTGCTGCTAGGAGGAGCTAGGCCTCAGCAGTTCCCATAGCTAGATTTGACTTCTGTTTTCCACTGACCTTTTTCCCCTCTCTGCTTTCCAGCTTTCAAACAGAGCCCCCAGGGGATCCCAGCACTGGGGGCTGGCATCAAGAAACGGAGGCACGGGGAGGAGGAGATGTACTACGTGCCCGTAAGTGTCGGTGAGCCACACTGGTTGTCACCTGTCTGCCTTGGCTTAGCACAGTCGCGGCTTCGTGCTCTCCGAGGGAAACGCCGTGGGGATGAAGTGTCAGGAAGGACGAGGTTGCACGGCTGGAGGAGACGGTGCTGAGGTCTCCTGCGATGCGTCAGGCGTGGGGCCAGTGGCACGTTCCGTAGGGCTGAGAGGAGGCCTAGAAACAAGGGGGGGAGCGTCTGTAAATGCAGATGTCTGAGGAAGTCCTGGACCCTTGGACATTTACTGGTCGCAGTGACATTATGCCCTGCAGGACTGGGTAGAAAAAAGGGGCTATAGGCCATGTGAAAGGGCCAGGTGAGACGGGCCAAAGTGAAGGCCTGGGCTTGTTCCGTCTTTCAGGTGCGAGGCCGGGAGAACTTCGAGATCCTGATGAAGATAAAGGAGAGCCTGGAACTGGTGGAGCTGGTCCCACAGCAGCTGGTTGACTCTTACCGGCAGCAGCAGCAGCAGCTTCTGCAAAGGCAGTAAGTACCACGGCAGCAGCCGGCAAGGCCTCCCGAGACCCCCGCTCTGCAGCGGGCAGCAAGGCACAGCGAGTGGCCGGAGAGCAGCCCTGGTCCTGGCCCTGGCTGTGTGGTCGGGGTGGGGGGAGCCCTCAAGCAGCTGTTCCCTAAGTGGTTGTGGAGATGGGATGGAAAAAACCCTGGAGCTGGAAACTTGCAAGTCATCGGCCTGTGTCTGCAGAGGCCAAAGCTGGGACGTGTCCACAGTGCCTCGCTCTGCCTCCTCTTTCCCTGCCCGTTAAGTGGGGAAATCCATTTCCTGCCTTTACAAGCAGCTGCAGCGGTGCAGGTCAGGGGTTTTTTCAGGACGTTAGGAAGCACTAGCTGTAGCATTGGGTGCAAACCCTTAGGGTGACTGCCCTGCGGTGAATAGCAGGGTCCCTCAATAGCAGGGTCCTTCTGCGGACACACGTGGCTGCTGTCTGACATACATGCACGCCAGCCAATTCTGCACGGGTGCAATTTGTCCTGGGTTGCTATCAGTGCAAACGAGCGTTTTTTTCCTGCCACAGTTTGCATTGGTACAGCTGACAAACCTCAGCCCAGAAAATCCGATAGGGCAAGCCCAGAGGGGGTCCTGGGGAAAGGCAGGGTGGCTCCCTCCCTTCCTGCCGGACGCTCACTGACTGCTTCGTGTTTTTGAGCAGGAGTCACTTGCAGACACCTTCGTCCTACGGTCCTGTCCTTTCGCCTATGAATAAAGTTCATGGAGGAGGAATCAACAAGCTGCCATCTGTCAACCAGCTGGTGGGGCAGCCACCGCAGCACAGCTCCAGCTCGGCGCCCAGCCTGGGGCCGATGGGTAAGGTCCCCATGTCACCGCTTCCCGCAGCCCCGGCAGCCGAGAGGAGAGCGGACAGATGGCAGCCACAGCTCCGCGGTGCACAGAGCAGCACAGGCTCCCTGGAGCTAAGCTCTGCTTAGCTTTCGCCCCTCCTCACACCCCACACCAAAACAGAGGTGTCTCAGGCAAAGCCCAGGCAGATTACATCCGTACACAACACCCGACTGGAACCAATCTACAGCTGAGACACTTGGGAGAGGTCTTCCCAAATGCCACTGTGGGAATGAGTGGGAATTTATGGTGTAACTATGTGTCTGCAGCGGATCTCTAGAGGTTCTCAGGGGAAGACAGTGGGATCAGCCACAGTTGGCTCAAACCCCGAAGTCCCCAAGCTAGTGCTCGCACAGTCCATGCTTCGTGCGGGCTCTCCCTGCCTGTCAGCAGACTCCCCGATGAGCGACAGGGTGGCTATAGCCATGTGGGTTAAGTTGTGTCTAACTGGTCTGTTTCTTGTGTTGACACGGCTTCTGCCTAGGACCGGGAATGTTAAACAGTCACCCCATGCAACCCAACGGAGAAATGAACGGAGGCCACTCGTCCCAGTCGATGGTCTCAGGGTCGCACTGCACCCCTCCTCCGCCCTACAACCCCGATCCCAGCCTTGTCAGGTAGGGAAGACGTCTGATACCTGTTGTGTGTTGTCCTCTGATGTTTCTTGCTGTTGTCCCTTACTCTAACCTTCAGATCTGTCTAGCAACTGGTCAACTGGCCACTGGTTCCAACTGAGAAATCACTGCTCATGAAATCACGTAGACCATTCTTCTCATCTCAGAAATCAAAGCCCAGCTAACTACCAGTTAGAAACATGTATTGCCTGCAAACACCTCTGCGTAATCCATCCTTGCTCGATTGAAAATTAGATACATGTGAACAAGAATCTGTTTCTGCATGTCAAACTGGCACATAACTTTGTGGAACTTCCACCTTCCCCTTCCTTACCAGTGATACCTGGAAATTGTTCCACGTGATTTATTTCCGTGAGGAATATGCTATTAGATCTGCAGCCACTTTTTCACGTTCCAGTCTTTTAAAAAGACTGTAGATGTTTTAAAAGATATCCTGCCAGAATTAGGGAGGCTGCGCATGCACCTACTAGAGTTGCACAGCTGCAGCCCAGTGCACTGTGCAAAATATCCCTGCACCAATCTGTACATTGCAGAGACTGACTGTCACTGCCCAGACTAAGGCACGTCCCTCTCTCCTTCTCCAGGTAGCTCAAGCTCCCTCAAGTTATTTATTTAGCGTAAGTTATTTGGCTGAAATCTCTGAAGATCAGGAGAATTAAAAAGTAATGTTAGGAATGAACACAGTCCCATTAACTTCTTCACTCTGACCTTAATGGCAAGTTAGGCCATGCTTTGGCTTTGCATTAGCCACAGGAAAAACTCTGTCCAAGCACTCTGAGCATCTGAGAACAAGCTCCCTACTACATTCGCGTTTGCCTGCATCCCACCTCTATTCCAAGGGTTGAAAGGGTTGCCAGTTCTTTAGGAGGCAGGAGCCTACTGCAGCCTCCTCCTTGCCTTTTCAATGAGCTGAAACATGGTTTGCCACTACAGTGATGGTTGAGAGCACAGCTTATATTCGTGAGAAGTTAACGCCACTTTATTTTCCAAATTTTTTCTGCAGTTTTTTAACAGGATTGGGGTGTCCAAACTGCATCGACTATTTCACCTCACAAGGGTTACAGAATATTTACCACCTGCAGAACCTATCCATAGAGGTAAATGCTTTGGGAAGATCTGTTCTTACCACTTGTTTCTATCGGCTGTTGATCTTAAAAAGCAAGGACAAAACAGTTTTAAAGGAAAGGAAAAAAAGGTGCACCAACCTGTCACGCAAGCTATACGTTCCCCATGATTTATGCCTTCCTTTCTAGTCCTTCAGATTTAGTAGTAGTTCAGTCCTTGGTAGCAATCCCAATAGTCTGTTCCGTTGATTCTTCCAGTCAAAAGCAAGGGCCGACAAACTTAGAGGATAACGGGGAAAAACAAACAAAATGATAACTCAATATACTTCTTTCTGGGATAGCTAAAAAGAGCTAAAAGATCCCCAGATCAGACCTCAAATACGTTTTTTACCTAACATATAGGAGAACAAACTGAGGTACTCAGCAAAATACTCCAAAGCCCACAGAATCAGTGGAAAGACTTCCATTGTATTTCAGTGAGTTTTAAATCAGACTTACAGCTCTGATCTTATGTCTTCCCCTGTAAACCTTCAGTATGTCTGTCAGCCAAAAGAAGATAAATAAGCAAGTCAAACCCAGGATGTCTGTATTGCGGGACTCGGTGTTCCAACCCTGGGATCAAATAGCACAGGATAGGCAAAAGCTGGAATGAAAAGCTGGGATGAAAGCTGAATGTTAGAAATACCTGGTATTACATTGTGTGTGAGCCCTCTGCTGCCGGGGGGAGAGGGGTTTGCTACTGTAATTCTTGGCTAAAGTGCAACTATTGGTGCCAATGCCGAGATCACTCATAACCAGAAGAGGGGAAAAAAAAAAATCTTAAACTTTTTCAGCCATAGTCAATCCTAGAGACAATATTTTGGCCAAGTCAAAGCTCCTACCCTGATTCTGTTTTGCCTCTAAGTAGTTTGTAGCAGTTGTCTTCTATCTGGCAGCTAAAATAAAATATGAGAACATGTTTCAGTGATGCAGTTGTTGAAGACACAATGATTTTTCATTGGTAGCTGGGGCCAGTTGCGTAATCTTAGCCTGGTTTTGGAACATTTTCTGAACTAACTCCATTATTATCTGTAAGCTGTCAAAAGAAATGTTTGGAATGGTCAAAACTTTACACCAGATTGCTGAGCTGTGTGTCCAAGTTGACATTTGTAATTACTAATTGCATACTTGCTGTCTTCTCTAGTTAACACGTGAGTCTCTGTGTTTGGCATTAACATGGATCTCTAGCAGCTCTCCATTACGACGGTACTTGTTCTGATGCAGGCATCTGCACGTAGGCCACCGTCCCTGAGATTTTTGAGCTCGTTTAGCATTATAACCACAGCCCTTCATGTCTGTCATAATAATCTGCTATTGCCCATCTTGGTGCATTAATACACATGACATAGGATTGGTCCCAAAACGGCCCGAGTCAAGAACAGTCTGAGAAATGTGGCACATCCCCAAAGCCATCAGTGCCCCCCTGTGTGGTACACGTTACCTAGAGATGCAGTTCAGATCTCTCAGTCCAGGACCTGAGACGTGACCACAGACCAGCTAGGCTGATGGCTCCTTATCCAGGTGAACAGAACAACATGCTGCTCCGCAATCTGTATCAGAAAGGGAAAGGCCCAGTCCCTCCCATTTTCACATTAGTTTTATGTGAAACAGTAACTTGTTTCTCCTCCTCCCACCCTAAATAAAGGAAACAACATTTTCTAACCTGCAAAGCTGTGTTTGAGTAACTGGTCAACTGGCCACTGGTTACAAATGAGAAATTACCCGTCATGGAAAAACCCGTGGGCTTGGTGCCGTATCGTGGGGGAGGCCCAGGAGCACGGTTGTTGCATGCTTTGACTTCATGCCCATATGCTGCCTCTAAACCACGTGCTCAGAGGTCCCAGGGCTTGTTCCCATCCTCGTTCTTGAGCCTCTGCTGGTTATCGGATATGCCTCAGCAGTGTTGTTCTTCCAGGATCTCGGAGCACTGAAGATCCCAGAGCAGTACAGGATGATTATCTGGAGAGGCCTTCAGGATCTCAAGCAGAGCCACGACTACGGGGCCCAGCAGCTCATCCGCTCCAGCAGCAACGCCTCCACGATCTCCATCGGCAGCTCCGGCGAGCTGCAGCGGCAGCGCGTCATGGAGGCCGTGCACTTCCGCGTGCGTCACACCATCACCATCCCTAATCGCAGCGGGGCTGACGAGTGGGCAGACTTTGGCTTTGACCTCCCAGACTGCAAATCTCGCAAACAGTCCATAAAAGAAGAGTTCACAGAGGGAGAGATCAACTGAAGGTCTCCACAGAAGGCAGCAGTAAGAGACTGGACACGGAGTTAAAAGAATATAGAAAAAAATGAAAGCCCGTATGAAAAACAGCAAATTCTTTTCAGCCTTGAGCATCCGGCTGAAAACGTAGTTTCACTGGACAGACGAAGACTCCAAGCCACGTGAGAAGGCATGGTCCTGACCCATTCGTTAGGCTTCTTCCCCAGAAAGGCAATTTCAGGGGTTTTATCAGAGGGTCGAGGGGAAGGACAGGGCAGCTGAAACAACTCATGAAATGGAATGCAAAGATTTTCCAACGGAGGAAGAGTCATTTGCTGGTTTATAATGCTGCTTTATATTTTACTGGACCATCCCTGCATCAAAGAGATGCAGCATAAAGATAGCACATACATTTTTCTGTTAGCAAAACTCACCTTCCTTTCTTCTTGTCTATCCCTGCTCTGTATTCTCAATGATGTCCAAACCCTACAGGTCTTTGTCATTGTAAAAATGGGTTTTTACATCTGCTCTATTTTCTGTAAAGATGTCTGCCATTGACGGATACAAAGCAACAAAACCCATCTCTTTCCTGATGGGCTGCCAAAAAGTATCTGTCTCCCTCAGTTTTTGTAGAGCAGGAAAACAACCTGTTTGTCAATTACAGATGTGTTCATGTACTTAAGTATTTGTGTATATAGACAGACCACAATGTACATACAGTATACTCATTGTGCTGTAAGCGGAAAAAAAGATTTATTTTCATGTAAGCTATAAAAATTGATACTTACTCCTGAGACACTACAGTGTCAAGTAAATTAATTTCCTACTCTAGCCTGTAAACATGCAGAAATCACGTTTTCAAGCCTTATCCACCAAAAATTCAAGTGATTTTTTCCCCTCTGAGTATCCTTCACACGACTGCAGAGGAGGGCGTGAGCCTGTGAATTCTCTCTGGGAGTCGGAGTTGTGTAAAATCAGTCCCTGCACTGTCAGAGGAGTTTTGAAGACAGGTTAGATCGAGCTGTCAGGAACGAGGTAGCTGTAAACTCGATCCTACCTCGGCGTAAGGCAACGGACTGGGCGACTGTGTGAGATGGTTCTGGTTTTGTTTTCTGTTAGCTCAAGTCTTATCCAAAGCTCCCTGTGTTTCCAGCTTACTTGCAGCCCAGCCTGACTCTGGCCTTTTGCATTAGCTTACCGCAACGAAAGCTGCTCATCATTGTGCCAGGGTGGCACGCAGTAACCGCCTTCACCTCACTGCTGGGTAGAACTGGTTTTATTCCTTCCCAGCTGTTGCTGACATGTTCTGGTGATCTTTTTCAAGGCATAATTTAGCTGTTGATTCAACTCGAGAACTCGGCAGAAAGCAGTGATGCAAGCAGCTGTATTCCCTCCCTCCCTCCCTCCAGTGAGCAAAACATTTTGAAGGCGAGAGTCCGCAACAAGCATCTGGAAGGCCCCTCGCAGAGGCTAATGGTCCATGGAAAGAGGGGGGGGAGTAAGCTACTTCTTGCACCCTCCTAAGCTTGGGCTGCTCTCGATTTTGCACAGCGCAGGGGGACGTAGGCAGAAGTGATGTTGCCCTCCCAGTGCTGCATCTCGCCTCCCGTGGTCCCTCCGCGCTGGAGACCTCCCGGGGGCAGAGCTACGACCGCTTCCCACGGCGCTGGCACAAGAGAGGCCTCCCTCCCCCAGGCCCGGGAGGGACGGAGCCCTCCTTCGCGCAGCCTAGCCCTTCTGGCCGGTAAAGTTAAAGAGGAAGGCGAGTCCCACCTGTGAAGCTCAGTGCTCGCCTCGCAGCTCCGTCTCCTCCTCCTCACAGGCCGGTGTTTGTCCTCACTCAAAGGAAAGAGCGTAGGGAAACCGAGCGCGGACGCTGCGCGGGCCGTGCCAGTCGCACTGGGGCCCAGCTCCCTCCTCGCTCGCGTTCGCCGCGGCCGCGAGCGGCTGGAAGCCTGGGGCGCGCAGGGAGCGCGGGCAGCGGTGCCTCCGGCCTCCCTCCCGCCTGGCCGCCCGCCGCCGGCCTCCGCCCTTCCCTCCACCCCGCGGGAGCGGGAGCGACGAGGCAGCGCTCCGCAGCCCCTCTCCCCTCCACACTACACCTGGTAGGACGGGACTCCTTCGTCGTTGCTGAAATGTGAACCCGTGTCCTAAAATAACGGCTTATTAAAGCACTTTAAGGCTTTAAAGGCTTCACAACCATCATTTGTGTTTTCAATGTTAACTAAGGCTTCTTCCAGCAGTATTAATTGCTATACTCCAACCACGTTATGAATGGTATTTTTTGTAATGTTATCTTTGGAAAATGTGTTATTTTTATAGCTGTATTTGTTTTTTTTTTTTTGTTTTTGTAACACAATAAAAGCACATGTCCGAATTACAACATCTGACAGCCGAAGTCTTGCTTGTATTGCATGGCAAGTGCTCTCGTAGCACTAGCGTCACTCTCCAAAGCCCCAGTGTCTCCTCTGGAAATTGTTTGAAGCTGTTTCACCTCATCGGTGAAGCAAAGTTACAAACAAGCAGTTCTGCCAAGAACAAGAGCACTCGCCAAAGCAAGAGTGCCGTTAAAACGGCTCCTTCCTCCTCTAGAGACGCTGGAGCAACTGGCCTGAGGGAGCAGAGCGCTGCTCCCCGCGGCTAGAGGTTACTGCTGCGGGGAGATGTGCGAGAGCAGTTCGCTCCCTGGATGCAAGAAGTCCCTCTCCTTTCGAAAAGCCCCACCTCGGCCTCGCTTCCCTCCGCTCCTCGGGCCCTCCCGGAGGCAGCGCGCGCTCTGCGGAGGTCCCGCCTGCGCACGACCCTCGCTTAAACCCAAAACCCCAACGAAAGCAAAAGATACCGGCTCGCCACTCGTAAAGCTGCTGTAACGATTTCATTTAAAGAGGTAAATGTCTGCTTCTTTATAAATAAAACTCTTTTTCCAAGAAATGACTAGAAAATAGGGTAGGAAATTGATAGTAATCTTTATCATTAAGACATAGCTTTCCCGTGTTTGAAAAAATTACACTGTTAAAAACAATTTCCACAAGAGAATTGTGTTTAGTTATAAATGTCACAGCTATTTCTAGTTTTAGTCTTATACTGCAAATATAGGATTGGAAAGTGACAGAATTAAAGAATCTTTCAAGAAAAGTGACGTGTGTATCAGCTAACACTCAAGGCAAGAATGTTCTTTTAATACAATAAAAAAGCTTTCAAAGGAGCTTGAAAACTGGCATATGAGAAATACAGACAAGAACAGTCAAATCTATATATCTGCAATAAGCTCAACGTAAGAATAAAAAGATACAAATAACCTGGCTTAAAAGCAGATTTGCCTGTTGTTGAAGGCACTGTCTTTTTCTGTGATGTATATTCCAAATGTGCTGGACTGTAAAAAAATATCTTTAAAATATGTAATCACCCCCCTTCCTACACTCAAGGAAAGCGATTATTAGTCCACTTTTGCTACTAGAGTATTAACATACAAGGTTTGCATTAAGCAAGGAAAACAAGAGCACGCCGACAGCTACCTCGCTGTTGCAGTGAGTAATCAGACAACGCTGGATCCACGCACTGAACAGCCCAGCCGACACGCACCTCTCTCGGTAACAGACGTTGTACAGGCCCACTGTACACATTCACAGATTGCTTTCTGAAAAAAATTTTAATAATGCAGTGTTTCTTATAGAAATGCCCAAGCATGTTGCTTCGCTACGGAATACTCTTAATTCACGGCCTTCCTACAGCTTCTCCCCTCACTGCAGTCGCACAGCAGGAAGACTCCCTCCCTGCTTTTTCATTCCTCTCCCCCATCCCCCAAGAAAGTTAGATGATCAGAACTTTTCGGCTATGTATTTGAAATCCATAGCAAAAATTTAGTAAAAACCCATTAAAAAACAACAAATGAAATAATAAATATGAGGCCCAGGAGCGGGTTCAGCGCAGAAGTCACACTCCTGCACGCACTGAAGGGAAGTGAGCACGGCTCAGCCGAACACTCTCATTTTCTCGAGCATTTCGCCATCTCGTTTCCACAGCTGCCACTCGCGCAGCTCCCATCGCACCGGGTGGTGGTTCACACCTCCTTACCGCACCCCGAGCAGCACTGGCCTTTTCCCAAGACAGCAATACTCCACAAGCAACAAAGCTCTCCAGAAGAAAATGCCACCTGGACAAAACCGCACATAATTTCTCTGGAGGGTCCTGGCTGCTGTGCTCAGCAGCATCCGCGCCATCAGCGCGGAGCCCTCCGAGCTCAAAAGCGCCTCCAAGTTCTGGGCGTTTCCAGTGGAAATGTAAAAGAGTAAGTCTTTTGTATAAGTAAGGTAACGGTGGAGACATCACTAGGTAGAAAGACTTCACTGTAGCACAGCTCAAAGATTATCCTTCACCTCAAAAAACAGCAGTGTGTATCACATTATTTCAGTCTTGATTACAGATGAATCTATTGCTTCATTGCGTAAGTCAACAGCAGATCCATTTCTCCAGGACTGTTCAGCAGCTGCCGCTACCTGAATTGTCCAGAGAAACTGTTCTTTGGTTATCACGGGAGGTTCTTTGCCTGCAGAGGTAAGGAAAAACAGTGGATAAAACTCAGGTTCTCCTGCTGCTTTGCCCCCGACCCGCTCCGGCGTTGAGCACACGCCTGCCTGCCGCTGCACCCTGCTCAGCTCCCGGAGCGAGCGCTTCAGCGGGAGCCGCCTCCTCTGCGTCTCTGCCCAGCGTCTGCTGCGAGAGGACACCCCGCGGCCAGGAAGTGCCAGTCACCTGAGCAGTGTTTTTTAATCATTTAAAAACGGCAACAGCCTCCCACATCAGAAGTTAAAAGGTTGTCTTTTCTACTCCTTCTTTCCTCAGATTTTAAAAAGAAAATATTTCTATCCCTTCTCCTGTTCCTGTAACTAAAATCCTGTATTTTTCTCAAATGTAGTCAACTTCAACAGAACAGAATTATTTTTTATTTCAAATCTACCTATTTTTCCTTAGGATACCAGACACAAACAACAAATTGCAATCGTTACTGGAACAACTTCCACGCTTTTGCTGAAAGCAAACCTAAACCAGTATTAGCCATGAATTTAAGCTTCGCCTTACCTTTCAGGGTTCTAAGAAAGTGTCGAAAGAGCTCTCTGTGTGCATCTCTGTAACGATCGGCTTGGGTCTGTGAATAGATGGATACAGAAGTTCCGTGCTCCGTAATTCCCAAGGGATTCTGATTATCTACCCGTAACGTTCCTTGAGAACCATGAACCTGCAGGGAAGACAACAAAGAGGAAGGAGAACAAAGTTTTCAAAATTACCATCTTTTTGATCTCAAACAGTTAGCTAGTCTATAAAAGCCCCTGGTTTGTATCACCAAGTAGAAAAGTAGCTCCTAAAATTAGGAGCTACAACAGACATATCCCCTTTTAGGGATCAGTCATGATGGAGGATACTGGCAAACGTAGTACAGTGGCTTCTACTTCTGCAATCTCTTTTTTTTTGTCTGAGCAAAGCTCCTTTTTTTTTTTTTTTTTGAAGATATAACAGATATTGCTCCCCAAATCCAACCCCTACATCTGTTCTAATTCATGACTTCTGGAATTTACAGACAATAAGCCTCTGCCTTTATACTTTTCTTCCCCTTTAATATCTTTTATGTTTGTGAGACCTTGACTCTTGGCCTGCTCTACTCCTAGAAACATTTTGGAAAGACAAGAAGTCAACATTTCAGCCTCAAGAAAGCTGACACCAATTCCTGCTCTAGTATGACTGCATGTAGCTTATAACACCAAGAGAATGTACGTAAACAGAGGCAAGACTTGGACAGCAAAATAGAGTGGATTGCAGCTTAAAGAGATATTACAAGCAATCCACTGCTACCGAGGTACGGAGCTATTCTGCGAAGTGTATTTGCAGGTTTATGCTTGGGGCACAACACATGTCCCACGTAAACATACACTCGGGAAAACTTACTCTAGCCTGTGGTGTCACGAGAGACTTGACTTAAAAATAAGAACGCACCTCTAGTCTCTGATCACAGCTTTTAGTGCAGTGCTGACTGATGTCCAAAGTAACAATTGCTCCGCTAGGAAATTTCATGCTGACTGCTACAGTGTCTGCATCCTTCAAGTAGGCCATATCTGAGCGACAAAAGAGGCACCACTCATACCAGGAACAGCAAACCAGCAAACAGCTGCTACAACAAACTGCTTTTCTTCCTCTAAGGGGCGACGCTGGCTCTAGAGTACCTTCGAACAGGAAGCATGGGAGACAGCAAAGCGCTCACGGCAGCATGCACCAGCTGGTCGATCCTTCTCATCGCTTCTGACCGAGCGCGCTAAGCTCTGCAGAAACGTGCAGTCCCTGCGCCTGAACTCCCCAAGCCAAGCCCGTGGCTTTCCCCAAGCACTTCCATTTCTTCTTTCAAGCACACTGACTTCTGCAACTTTTACGGTCGAGATTAGGCAATTTTCAGCACTCGGTATGAGGCGGATTGTACAAATTCTTCCCTGTGGCATTTTGTTTGTTGCATTGCAATGCTTTGCCTTAGATTACAGCATTGCATATTATGCCTCATAACAACAGCAGGTTGTTGGCAATGTTGGCAGCAACTTTTAGTTTACATTAAAGCTTAGCATTTCCATGTAAAAACTATCAGTTTCCAGTTGTACAGTTGGTTTACATTAGCTTGGTAACCCAGAGAATGCTCATTAGCTTGAAACAATCCAGAGCAAATTCACATTTTTAACTATGCTGAGGTCAACAGAAAAGCACTAGAGAAATTAGAAAAGAACTGAAAAGATTGCATTAATGTTGTTGTACGCATAAAGTTTTGCAAGTCATCTTCTGCATGCTGGTTTCTAAACAGCAAACTCTCACATCCCTCAGTTCTTCATAGGGCAAAGTTCAGTGATATCTCTACAGAAATCATTTCACAGCAGCAGGGAACTGACAAAATTCAGAAATAATTGCCAAACACCCTGTCTACAACAAATTCTTTAGACACTTGTCTGCTATTTCACTAGACTATTTTTTTCAACAGTTCCACGATGGAAAAATTACGTCATGGCTACCACGCTACCGTACATTCTTTTTTTCCAACGTTAGCACTGAAATATGAAATAACTGAAAAGTTCAAAAGGTACAGAATAAATTATCCACATATTTAGTCTTACCTGCACAGAATGCATGTCCCAGTGAAAATACTGTATCTGGTGCACTCTCTCCCAACAACAAACTGATAACATCTATATCATGCACAGCAGCATTATAAAAAATTCCACCTGGAAGAAGCAAAACTGGGCATTAAAGGTCTTCATATTTAAAACCCACAGTAAATTTATGTTTCTGAACTGTGCTGAGCCCAATACAAAAAAATTCCCCCAAACAAAAACTAATACAAACAGTAAACAGAAATACTCGTGCAACAGAAATAAAGGTTGGTAAAGAAAATAATCCTCAAAAGACAAAAACCATGCATCTTAGGAACATACAAACAGAAGGGACTTTCTGCGAGAACATGGGGCAAGTAAACTTCTAATCCTTTGAGAATAAACTTTTTAGAAGGAAGCTGCTCAGTACCTGACTTTTTTAGGAAGCTAAGAGAAGCTGCTGGATATATGCTGCTAATCGTTGATATCCGGTGAATCCTCCCCAACGCCTGGCTGTCGCGGACTTTTTTATACAAGAACTGCAGTGCTGGGTCAAAACGCCTTCAAAGAGAAAGAACCAACGTGGAACAGTGTTTGGGACAGAACAAGGTCACCCGGACCGCTGCGACGAGTGCGGTGCGAGAGGCTGCCTGGCTGCAGACAGCGCTGGCCGTGTAACGCTGGCACCTCTCCAGACAGACAGGGGTTAGATCCAGTTTTCCAAGTCCAGCAACTTCGTATATATCGTTTTGCTTCTTGCAAAAAGTATTAATATCTGTACTTGACTAGACTTACTGAACCAACAACTTAAAAGAGGAAATTAAATTAGGAGGACTAAAAGGATTTCGAAGTCCAGTAAGTTACCTACAGTTCTTCTCAGAGCCCTACTTACAGGTTTATATTCAGGTGAGTGTTGACCAAAACCTCTATTCAAGACAAGTTCACATTCAGCTTTATGGCTGGGGAACAGACCTGGACATAGAGCACTCAAATTGGAAAGGCAAATGTTAGTGTGGATATTCTGTGTAATTACACATTAAAATTTACAAAATACATGCTTAATCCAAACAGTTGTTGTTTGCAGTGAAAGTGACCAGTCTCAACAGAGGAGCAGTAAATGATCAGATGTGTTTACTAACAACCCACATCCACACTAAGCATATGGTGTTAAATTCTAAGTTTAAAGTAGCATTCTTTGCTCGTAGCAGAGTTCCCCGAGGTTTAACAGAGCTGAAGTAGATTAAAATTAATCTACGTTCTTTCTGTTTCAATTATTCAGTCTTAGGGGTCAAGATGTAAAGTCACAAGTGGAAATATCACTTTATAAAAACTAATAAATCTACTCCTTCAGATATGCCAACAATTGTAACGTCAAACAGAATTTTCACAGACAGGTGCTTTGCAATCCTAGACATTACGAGCACCATCTCTTCCAAAGGCATCGCAGCAAGTCACAGCTGAAACAGGCCTCTGCGCAGAGGCCAGGGCACAGAAATTCAGTTCAAGTGGAAAGCTGAACAGTAGATGGGGTCAAACCTCCCTAAAGAGAGTCTTCTAAAAGGAGCTCAATAAGGTTGCTCATTCTTTTCTTAAAGAGTTACTTTTAACTCTTAACTAGCCTTTGCTACTATTTGCTAACATACGTGCTTATGCTTCACAGGATCATCATTTCTTAAAACAGTAAAGGTTACAATTAGCATGTCAGTAAAAATACAAAAAAGGACTAACAAAAAAGGATGAGTTTTCAATATTATGAAAACACAGTCAACATTATGAAGATTTTTTTCCTGTGCTGTTTTGAAGAATATATTTAATTTACTGCCTTCTTCCAATTTTATTTCTAGTTTACTGCAACTGTCCAACAGAGAGAATAAAAGGATACAAGACCCTCTGATCTGGGAAAAGTACAATACACAGGGCTAGAAGTTTCATAAAGAAATCTATAATAAATGAACAAAGCTTAATGCTGTAGCGTATTACTAGGCTGAGGAGAGTTGCAAACTAAATGCTTTACCCAGAAAACAATGAAAAGCAGATCTCAGTAGCCATGTTTAACAAAAACAGATCTGCCTGACCTAGTTGTTGTATAAATGCACACACAGAAAAATATAAACAAAAAGTCCTTCTTTTCCTAAACCCACAGACCAAGAATTTGCCTTAGAGCACGGCACAGCATTGCCAGAACATTTCCCTCTTTGAAGCTTCAACTAGGTGTAGCGTTTCCAAAACCTCAAAGTGTCTGCAGAAATGTGGACTATTATTGCCTATGTCCA
>PTFA01000161.1:377881-392376 GCA_003342895.1 Casuarius casuarius | reverse complement strand
CTTTCCAGGGGAGGGGCGCGGCGCCTCCTCGCCCGCGGCAGCCCGCGCCCGAGCAGGCGGGAGAGCTGCGGAGACCCCGCTGCCTCGGCACCCGCGACAGAGCGACTTCGACGTCCCGGCTCGGTAAGGGCCGCGAGGCGGCCGGGGCGCTCCGTCCTGCGCGCGCTCTCCCGCGGGGCAACTGCCGGCGACACCGCTTCCTCTTTTCCTCATCACCTCTAAGTCCCGTGCATCGCTCGTGGCTCCCTTCTTCCCTGTTAGAGCTAGAACGGACCCCACGTCCGCACCGCTGCAAGAGCCGCCACGCAGAGCACGTGTTTCTGTGAACCCTCCGTAACAGACACCCCTTCTCCTACTCGTACCTCCCGTTCCTCCGCACGGCAGACGACCTCCCGCACGCCCAAAGTGACCGAAGCGGGAAGGAGGACCCTGAACGGAAGCATTTTTCTGCAGGAGCAAGTCCGGAGGGGGCACAGGAGGGACACTCGGATGCCGACGCGCCCTGGTACCTCAGCGTCATTTCCGAGAAGGTGAGCAGAGCGCGCCGGCCCTTCGAGACAGGGCAGTTAACGGGGCTCACGGCTTCGCTAAGCGCAGCGTCCTGCGACCGCTGCTCGAGCGAGCGATCAAAGCAACGTATCGCGGCCTGGCGAGCCGGCCGGCCGAGCCGAACAGCGTTTCCCTGCCACTGCTCCGTGGACGGTGTCACTCCCTTTCAGAATGGAGCATACAGGACATAGAGAGGTGGAAGAGGCAAAGGAGGGTGTAGGAACCCGGGATCCTCAGTGTGGTCAGACAGTAGAAAATCTACGCAAAAGGGATAGGTACTAAAATGCAGTAACTAATGTCCTCCTTAACTCCTTAGTTCTTCATCCACCTCTCTCATCTCCTCTAACAGACTGCTGAACTAGCTGTGTTGTTTTAAATGCGCATTAATCCTTCTCTGTACCCAGGAACAGCATCTGATGGCACTGGGAGAGGAGATTAATCGTCTCTCACAGTACGAGACGGAGTGTGCAAGGAAGGACAGCATGATCTCTGTCCTCCGAGAAGAGGTGGGGAGTCTGAAGCAGCAGCTGGACCTGCTCAAGGACGCTGCTGTCACAGAGGCGGTAACTACTCCTGTCGCACGCACTGAGGCTGTCGTTTGCTCTAAAGAGCGGCTGTGGGTCACATGAAAGCTGACTGCCCTTCAAAAGCCAAAACCCTCCAGGCAGGAATAGCGGGGAAGCAGTGACATTCGGAAAGGCCACTGACCGGTCATGCTCGTCAGAGCCACCAGAGCCACAGTGCGACGGGGAGGCTAACTGGCAGCGGTGAGCCTCCACAGCTCTTCTGGTAAAGCCACTTCTGCCGAAAACCCTCCGGCGCACTGAGGGTTTTGTTCAAATTTTATCCTTTATGTACTTAAGCTCCAACTGAGAAAGGAGTTTTCTGTATTGAGACTTCTTGTTGCTTCTGTCGCCCTCATTTTTCCCTTGCAGAGAAATGTATCCTCACAACTGCTCACTAGTAACGGTGAGTCACAGATTTTCAGTTTAGCAAGCTCAAGGGACGACAGCAGCATCACATCAAGCAGCATCAAGAAAAGTCTGAGAGAGGAAGTGACATGCTTAAAATTAAAACTCAGGTATCATGACAAAATTTTGGACTTGAGGATTGCCCGCTTATCCAAGGGCTTTATATGAAACCAGCAAGGACTACAGGAACTGGAAAAGAAGGTGAAAGACATCCCACATGCAGCCAGACATACCGAAAGCAGTGACATTACAACGGCACGAGCATGTGTAGTTACACACCACTGTATCCCTTGATTCTGCCTGTGAAGCTGTCTTTTTCCCACCTCCTTGGGGGCTAAGCGATAGCGCACAAGCTTTCCCTAAAACATTTCGGCCCCAGTTATGAATCCATGTCTCTCTATACAAGGCTTTATTAAAGCCTTAAAAATCCTTATTCCTCTGTCTTTATAGTATACAGAAATGGAACAAAAGAGCCCAAGTAAAGAAGTCGCTGGAGAAGTTCTCAGCGACGTGGATGCTGAAAGCGCCTTTCAGGAGCAGCCAGAAGCAGAGGAGCAGGCACTGGTGACTAAGGTCACTGAACTCCAGAAAGCCAACAAAGAACTCTATGAAGAACTGCAGAAGGCAAAAAATGACTACGACATGGCCACAGGTACCATGGGAAACGGCAGCCAAAAGCCTGAGACCATTTTTACTAGTTACCAAGTTTGTTCTTTTGCAATTCTGTTTATCTTGAAAAAAAATCTAGCTTAGGTTCTCATGAGGGTGAAACCTCCTGCTTTCACTTGTTGCTTTCAGAGTGGTTCAGAAATGACACTTATCTTGAAGCCACTCTCTCTCCCTCCTCTTAGACGTGCATGAGGAAGCCTTGCACAAAAAGTCCTGACCAGCATCCTGGGGCACCCAGAAGGGTTTTGGTACTCTGGCAAACTTGTGCTTATATTACTGGCACTACTAGCCCTAAGAATAGCTTCTACTCACGAGATGAGGTTAGATGAGTTTATTGTATATCACAGCAAAGTACTATGAAATGCATTACTAATTAGTCTCATTGTGGCTGTAGTTTTAACTTCACCCACAGTCTATACTCAGATGGGTATGAGAGCAGGTCTGCTGAGGCTTACCTGAAAAAGGCTTCAGGCAGTTTTTGACAGGGATTCAGTTTACTTATAGCAGTACTCCAACTTTACAGGTGCTATCTCTTCCTTGCAAAGACAACTGGAGATCCAAGAATCCCAGCTTCGGAGAACCAAATCTGAAAAGGAAACGCTGCAAAAGGAGCTCAGAGAGCGAGAAAATCAGCTACACGCTATGTCTACCAAGGTAGTGCCCTGGCAGCACGCTGACCGTTATTGTCAAGGGAGCTGGCAGTGGGGAGGTCGGGTCTTCGTGAAACAGTTCCCTTTCTAATGAAACAGAAGTTCAGTTGTGAACTGCAAACCTGAAGCGTAAAATCTTTTCTCTTAGTTTTGCAACCTGAGGGAAGAACGGAAACATGAAGAAATGATGGCGACAATAGAGAAGGAGAACTGCAGTCTTCGACAGGTGAATTTGGTGCCAAGTCCCATGCCGAATTACGGAAAATTCTAGTATTGACTGCTCAGCTATGCTTGTTTTAGGTCTGGGGGCGTTTGTCCCATGAAAAAAATCCAAATTAAGTTACTGTGAATATCTGACTTCCCGAGTTTATTTTACTGCTCGATTATTTTTTCTAATAGCAAACTTGCTGCTTTTAACTGCTCTAAATATAAATATTACTCAGCACAGTAGCTTTGGAGAAAATCCCAACATACTAATGGTTACTGGTACTGACAAGTTTTGTAAGTCTGTGGATTCTGTCTGGGAAATACGAGAAGGATTTGGACCGGATATGGGGAAGATGTGGCTGAGCCTAACCACTTTCTTCCTCACTCATTCTGTAACGGCTTGGTTTATGTGTCTCCACAGACCGCTACAAAACAGGAATCCAAACTGGCCGAGCAGAACGAGCTGATCAGTGATTTGCAGAGCACAGTCAGCCAGCTGCAGGCAAAGGTTCTGGTCAACGAATACCACATCCGAGAGCAGCAACGGGCACAGGAGGCCATCCAGAGCCAAGCTGACGCACTGCAGCACATGGAGCAGCAAACTAGAGTAGCACTCCAATGCATCACCAGCAGGGTAAATGCAGCCTCTCTCACTTCAGATTCCTCCCTCCCTCTTAAGAGGCACTTCGACCATTTCAAGCAGAGAATCACAAAGCTTAGAGCCATTTCTGGGCAGGAACACAGCAGGAGACTTACCAGGGCGCTGCAGTCCTTTGCTTCCAGGGCAGAGAAGGAAGCTGGATTTCCCTTTGCAGCAACAGGGCTAGAGGAGCAGGCAATTCAGTCCATTTACTTCCCAACTTTTTAGCACACAGCTTGTTTCAGTGGCAAAGCAAATAGGCCTTAAATAGCAGAAACCCTCAAGAAACTTGAGTACAGAACTGTTAACATCACCAGACTTCTAATATCCTTCCTGGCATTAAGGTGATACCTGTTGCTTTGTCATTTGGTGTGCACAGAGCCCCTGTGGGCCTAACTCAAGCCTCCTGTAGGAAACACAGCTCCGATACCCGAAAGGTACTTTCCATCTGGAAACACATCATTATCACAAAGCACGTGCAGCTCCCAGTGAAGCCCACTCAAACTGCCCATGCTATAGTCTGCCCATAATTTCACAAGAACAGGCTTTCCATTTCATCACTCACTAGCAACTTTTTTCAAGTCTGACAGCATAGAAGACACATAAGTACCTCTGTCTCAGAGTAAACTCCAAAAAAGTGCTGGGCAATCACACATAAAGACTAAACATACCTACTTCTTTCCTCTTTTATCAAAAGTTTGAAAGATATCGAAGCAAAATAATTCAGGCCACGTTCAGTGCTGCAGGCAGCAAGTCTCCCCAGGCAGAACTGACTGATGAGGAGGTGCTGGAGGCAATGCAGGTATGTGGCTCCTTGGAACTCTGCTTCTATGAGCTAGCGGGGAGCTGCTGAGACAAGAAAACACTTTAGAGTACCACTGTCCGTCTAATGCTTTTGTATCCCTTTGCACATCTCTGATTTTCAGAAAATTATTAACGAGCGGATGGAGTTCCACCAGATGCTGAAACAGAAGGGTGTCAAGGTCCCACCTCTCTACGGCCTCGACACGTCTACTTCATCCCCTACCAATTCTAAGAGCAGCAGAAAGAGTCCCTTAAAGTAATATCTTCTGGTGCCTGAAAACAAATCCTAATAGCTGAGTCAGTCAGAACACGTCACCACCTTCAGGCTCCTGTTGTTTTGTTTTCAGACAGTGACTTACTGACAAACTAAACTGTTCGTATTTGACCTAATCAAGTTCTGCAGGAATATCTAATTGGATTGTTTTCCACTAGATGAAACTGAGGACTCAGAGCACAATTCACTGTAAGTCATTAGTCTTAGGACTATTCCACTTCACAAGGGGAGTTTTAAGTACTACTTAGCACCAATCAGATAAAAGTAACTAGGAGAAGTTACCACTTTTGTGGCATACAATAGCTGCTTTGGCGAGTTTACTTCAGCGTTGTCAACTGCCCTCATTTTCCATATAATCACATATGCGTAAGGGTGCATCGCTAAGCTTCTCTAATTAGGATCAGGTCAGTCTTGCAAACCTGCCAAAATTTAGTAGTCCGATCCATGTCTTTCAGGAGAGTTAAGACAGCACTGATATAAAAATACACTAGAGAGATCACCAGTGCCAAGCTCAAAATTCAGTAGCTGGTGATCCTTCTTTGCCTTGGCAAACTCCCAGTCCAAGCTTTACGTTACTTCCCATTTCACTGCCCATTTTCTTCCCTAAGTTTGATGGGACAAAATACACCCTCACCAAGTTTGTGGATGAGACCAAACTCAGGCCAGGAGGAATGAAGAAACAGGCTGAAAGAAGTCTCATGAAGTTCAAAGACAAATGAAAGTCTTGCACCCGGGACAGAATAATTCTCAGGAAACTGTAGAGGCTGGGGGACAAACTGCATAGGGAACTGATTATGAGTTCGATTTGTATAGCTACATGAGTGGAAAATTCACCAATGCTGGAACAAGTGACTGACATTATCACTGCAACAACCATTTTATTATTCCATTCAATTTGCAAAACCCAACATGTGAACATATTTGCCAAAGTATCTGGAAGTTCAGTTAGAGCTATGTGACATTTTTAACAGGAAAAAGAAGTGAATCTGTTCATCACCCTAGCTTGTGGGGAGGTTTGCATTTACACAGTTAGTAGCCAGGATGTAAAAAATCACCCACAGATGGCAAGAATTAGAACAACTCTCCTCGTACTTTGGAAGGTGTCCCCCTCGACACTTTTCACATCGGAGTGTGATGGAGAACTCCACTAGGATCACTTTGGGGCAAGAGTGCTTTATCCCAGGCAGATAGGGGAGCATCAATAGTGGTGATGCAGACCAATGTGAGCCCTCTGAACGGAGGTGAACTTCATGAGCAAGAATAAACCCAGTGCTTGATCAACAGCTAACTCAACGGATACACAAGTTCAGTACATCTGGTATTTCCACAAAGATGGATTATAGCTGTAAAACGCCCTGGGAAACAAAGCCCCCCTGCAGTCGATTCAGCTGACTCCATTTAAAAATGGAAGCTGTGTTAATGCGAGAACACTGCAGAAACTATCACTTTAAAGCTCATTGCTCAAGTTCTGACAGCAATGAGATTGAACATTTTTAAAAAATGCAGAATTTTCATGATTACTCCAGATATAAAAATTAAGTTATGCAGAACTGCACAAAAAACCCAAGGCCCTAATTAATGTAAACCTTCCTTAAATACCATACCTTTCGATGGTATGTTAGCCAAGTATTTTGGCATTCTGTCTCTAGTACTGGTATACAGCATATAACTTGGTTAGTTTCAATGCTGGCATCTACTGGATTTTTCAGTTTAGCTACTAAAATAACAATCCAGTGGAAAACTACCAGGAAGAAATAGTGATCTTGTGGAAAAATATGACTGCATCTGTTTTATAAACTGCTATCATGCTATAATGTTTCTGTCTACAAGTTAATGCGTTCTAACTTCCAATACCACCTTTGCTTTTAAGTTTGCCTTTGGAGATACCAATATCTCTAACTGGTCAGAATAGTGGTAATCTTTTATTAAGGCTGAAAGAATGCAATACTCCTTGCCATAGCTTGATCAAACTTAAAAGTTTTTACATACCAAGGCAGGATACACTGCACCTTTCTTTAAAAAAAATAAAATAAAATAAAGTAACAATCTCACCGTGTACAAGTTGCATTCTTGAACATGAAAAAGATGAAAACCAAACACTTCTCTTAGATTCGATAGCTGCTAACGTATTACAGTCAGAAGAGAGGAAACTGTGGTTAGGTCAGTTTTTGAAGGATAAAGTACTTTCAAGTTTCCATCTGTGTCCACCACTCGAACCTGCTCCACTACCAATGGAGAATTCATCTGCTGCACATTTTGCCCAGGATTCAAATTCACTGGTCCACAAAGAGCATCAGATTCATTATCTGAGCCTGAGTCTTCTTCCCTATTTTCCAAGGTGAATCTGTTTAGTTCTGCTATTTTCTGTTAAAAGCAAAACACAGAAAACAAGATTAAAGTAAACGTGAACACTGCATCTGTGCTCTCTGAGCAGTTCAAAGTTGTTTTCAAGATACAAATCTGGCCTGTCCCTGGAGGACTCTTTGCACAAAAACATTCTTCAGTGGGTTAGAATCTTTCAGGAAATTGAAAGAACCTCTGAAGTTACCACTGCTGTATTCTTATTGCGCACCTGCTCCTTCTGAATAGTTTGTTTTGTTTTAAATACGGAACTCAGTCTTTGGCAAAGCACTTGATTCTAAGCAAAAAGAGCCTGCTACAAGATCACCATTAATGAGTTTGCTTTCACTGCATTTCAAGATGTCTCTGTTACTGCCTTGTGTCAACTAGACAACTCAGTTAACCTTCATTAATAAGTTCTAAAGCTCACGTGAACTGGATGACAAAACTAACATTTATTTATGTTGCAAAATATTCAGTAGGATGCTATGCTGTACCAGCCATACACTAAGCTTCACCATCTTCAGTGAGAAAGTTTTCATTAGAAGAAAGCATGCTGAACAGCATTTACTGAAACCATCCCACTGCTAGTATAGTTTCCTTAACATAAAATTAACTACATTTGGAACAAGGTGACTTTGTTTTAGGCAAATGTCTAGGTTTTATCACCAAGCTCCTCTTGCACCTGCTCTTTGTATCTGAAAGATAGTTCTATAATAATGCTAGGAACTAAGCAAGCTGACGTGAGAAACCTCCCTAAAAGAATTTCTTAATGGCTACTGAAGCCATGAGTTCACTAACAAGGTGAAGGTTTTGAAAGTCAAGCCGTATATTTCCAGCTGTGGTAACACAACATCACTTATCCTTGGCAAGTTTTTAAAGTCTGCCAGTCACTCAGGAGATAAGCATATAAAAACCTCTTGACATACAGCAAAAATGGAAGAGGAAGTAAAGAAAGAAATCAACTTCTCTGTTCTTTTCCAATGTATGTGAGCACTTAAACATGTCACTAAGAAGCACACCAAGAACAAATTGGATTATTTTATTCAATTACCTACCAGAATTAGTGCATCCATGACATCTTTGCATATCTGTAAACTGGCATCACTTGTCACTTCTAGAAATAGATCACAGGTGTTTTTTCTAATCTGTAAGGATTTCAAAGGTAAAGCGAGTAATGAATCAGAGCATACTCATTCAGTTATTTGGCAACATTTCTCAGAATACAAAAACTGAATGAGAGGCATTCAGAACCACATGCAAAGAACTCCCTTTCTTTACAAGTAAAAATCTGTATTCCTGCCCTTCGCTTTGCCACTCAGTAAAGACATATCTGCAAAGGAAAACTGGTACCTTTGGAGCAGCTTGCCATAGCTTTGCGAACTGCAAATGTAAAATTTAACCCTTTGAGATTCATCTCAATCTGATACTCTAGCACAGAAGATTCAGGCTTTGAAGATTTGTATTTGGAATGCAACCATAAGCTTCACAGACTCGCGCATATCTTGGAGTCTGGAGCTAAATGGTCCTCAGTAGAAAAAAAAAAAATCACTGTTTAATTCTGATTAACATGTTTCCACTCTAACAAAGACTAATAGTTTGTACCTTTGTTTTCTCACTATTGGTTATTGGCGGGAAAGAAATAACAACACCCTCAGCATCCACAAGACACGGATAGTTATCTTTGCCATCCAGTAACTGAAGATACCTGCCAAGAAAAAAAGCAAAGTGAGTAACTGAAACAGCAGCTGGACATACTGGCAGAAAATAGCGGCAAAACTATTAGTGTGTTCGTGAGCTACCACGCATCACAGACAGAAATTAGAGCACCAAAATTCAACAAGATGTTATCATGGTGATACAGCTACAAGAAGAGAAAAGCCACTAGCTACAGGAAGTGATGGGCTAGTACTAGGAAATAACTCACATTTTTATGTCCACACTGTCAAAGTAAATTGACATGCTTCTAATGCTTTCAGAGATCCCAGTGCTCAAACAGGAACACCAGACAGTCCATTTTCTGATTCTTCCAGCTGACTTATTTGATTTTCTCTATTACTTACTGCAATATACAGTTCTCCCACTATGTACCTGCAAATTTCCCCAAGCTGCACGAGTGATGGATATGGGTAGTGATCCCTACATAAGCAGTAAACAGAATAGGGCAGAGTGATGCTTTGTTTTATATATAGTTCATCTGCTCTTACATGCCATTTTACAACACCTGTGAATTGCTTAATTTACTGAATGTGCATAACATTTAATTTCTCTTTGGCTCCCTTTTATTTGCTATTCTATTCTTTTATTTCCTGTTCATCTTTAAGGACAGTTCACGTGACAGTAATTTACTCCTGATGCAGCTAGAAATAGTGGAAGTCACTCATCGACCTAGTTTTAGTCAGTGTTACTGTTTATGCAAAATTTAGCTCAGTGTTTTTCACTTCAACTCCTAAAAGCTCACGCTGAGTTTCTTAGCCCAAATAACATTAGAAAACTTGTTTCACTATTTATTTGATTGCATTTTTCTTCTATGCTGTTTTTCCATATGAATATGAATTACTAGAATTCACTCAAAGTAAAACTGAAAGATAGTATACTGACTTGTGCAATCCAGAGATATTTTGACGCTTCTTCTGTTTCCTCTGCTCCTCAGCTTCTAACTGCAGCTGACGGACAAGATCCTTTGCCTTGATCTCCTTTCGACCTAGGGGCACTATCTACACCATACGAGAAAAGGAAACATTTGATATTAAGAGCAACTCGAACACTGTGGTTATTATCAGTCTTTTGTAAGCAAAAAGATAACTGAAACGTACTTCAAGTGAAATTACTTACAACGAACTTTGTATTTCTAGATACTGCATGGAATCAAACAACAGCAGATTCTGTCAAGTGTTCAAATATATCATTGTTCTGCTTAATAGTCTTTCTAGCTATTCCGATGTAGTTAGATTGTGTACTTTATCTTGTCACCTTAGCAACACAAGGGAATTCTTTGCATAAGTGTGTTCCTGATTGCTTTTGAAACATCACTTGTATTTCAGGGCATATTCTGTGATATTTGCTGCCAGTGCTTCTTTCTTTGATCCAGCTACTTGATACAAGAAAACCCAATGCCAGGCATTTTTCCCAGTTCTGTTTAAATACTGAAGACTGGCTCCCCAATTATATTACTAGTCATGCCATCCAGCAGACAATACGGCAAGTTAATATACTTCACATAATAACTACTCAAAGCCTCTTTGCCTGAAGACTATTTTCTATTTGGTCATGCAACACGTTGGACCAAATAGCCCAAGCAATTGAGATAAATGGCTTTGTATCATGACCTGGGGAGTAATTTTACTAAAGTTTTGGTAAATCCTGTATCTTTTGCAACACGGTTCTCCCTCCAGCAGGGAAGAAAAAAAAATCACTGAGTATCTGCGAAACCGTTAACACAGAAAGGTTTTTTGTTATTGAAGAAGTGTCATGATTCCTAACCTCGTTCAGTCTGGAAATCTACTTCCTATTTCATGTGAATTACTATGATCACATTCAGCCCAGAGCTTCACACGGGCTACAACACCCTCTCAAACAGCAGACTCATTCACCAGCACTAAGACAGTTTTCTTAACCAGTTCTTTCATTCTGACCATACACTGAAGGATGTGAGAAATTCCTGTACCACAGCAGAAGCTATGTACAAAAGGCTCTGCAGACTGCCATGAAAATGAGGACTACATCCCTGAAGAGTAGGCTTTTTGCACAAAAAAAATTACAGATCCAATGGGTCTAGAGAGCAGAATGCAACAAAAACCTTGGATCAGCTCCAAAGAGTCAACATATCCTAACTATTCAGTCTTCAATGAGATCAGTTCTGCAGATAATGTGTTCAGTAAGATCCTAAAAATAGGTGTAAATAGGTAAGGATCACCACTTCGAAAAAACGTTTCTATCTCCTGGATTGAAGTTTCATGTGAAGTACAGCCTAGGAGGTCGTCACATGAACATATGGCGAAATTTGTTTTCCTTTGAAAGCAGCAACATAAATAACTGACGAGTGGGATAAACTAACAGAACCTGATTTGATTTCAATTACGTTGCCTTGAAGGCAGCTACCGGTCGAGGTGCGCGCACGTGAACGAGCACCTGCTCTGCTGTATAAACACTCCAGGCACATCCGAGCACGGACAGAAGGAACATGGAGGTTGTAACACCACAACACAGCAGAAAGGGTGATGGAGGCACTGGTGTTTCACTACCGATCCTAAGCAAAGGCACACATTAAGCAGACCAGAACGTCTGTAAAGAAAAAAAAGTCTACATCTGCTTTCCCTCTTAGCACATTTTAGTTTCCAACTACTGTCACCTGAAGTCCTCACACAAATGCACTCTGGACTGGTCCTGGAATTACACGAAGTAGCTTGGTGAGGCTTGTTTAAGCAGGGTTTGTCAAAGCAGGAGAGCAAGAACATTAGTACAGCTTCTAAATTAAAGCTCCTGGTGTTAGTTTTTCTAGGACCTATGACAGTAAGAAAAAAAAAACAAAACAAAAACAAAACAACAAAAAAGGGGAAAGGGCTACAATTGGCACCGGCCCTACCTTCAGTTCACCAGGAGGCTGAACATCATATATCAGAGGACCTTTGATCAGCTGCAAGTCATGCGTGGCAATTGTGGCTGCTGTTCGCTTCTCACAGATGTCTTCATGCAGTTTAGTCTAAAACATACAGAATGTCATCAAAATACACCAGCATGATTTACTTCTCCCTAGAGTTCAGCATTCTTCTGTATTTAAGGTTTGTAGCATTATCAGACTAATTTAATAATCATAATTTGGATGGAGTCTGAACACATTTGAAAGCTTTTTAACACAAAAAGCTAAACATGGATCTCTTCTTTTTAACTGAGGAAATAAATTTATCTGAATTACAAGCCAAATATAAGGATAGTAGAGCATTATATGTTAAGTATTTCTTCATTTGGAAATGAGCAGTTTTAGATCAGGAAACAAACCACAAATACACAACTCTTGTAAATCTGCAGGAAGCTAACCCCTGCCAGCTAACGGACATGCGAGCAGCGTGCCAGCTGAAATTCTGTGTTTATGATACCTTAGCCTGCAGGTTAAGCGTACAAAAAGAAGTTTTATCACAGATTAGAGTACTTAAAGCCAAACCAGGATAATTTTAGCATGAACGTGTGTTTTATTATTAATTCTCAACAGGCTCGACAACAGTAACAAGCTGCTGTTATACAGGCAACACAAATGCACACGTTCCCTGCCCTCTCGTGGCAGTATCTGAGCTCCTATTATGTTTTTCATAAGAAACGGGTTTGGTTATCACAAACCAGGACAAGAAGCCTGTCGCAGAGACGGGTGTCAAAGATCATTCAGCAGTGCTCTCCTACAGTAATCGCATCACCTACTAAGCACAGGAAAAGTTCAACCTAAGTTTCTGAAAGACTCTTTGGTTGCTTTCTCCATAGGAAAAGAATGGTGCAAGTAGCAGCGACAGACACAGCACTTTCCTCTAAGGTTAATATTAACGACAGCGCTGTTAATTGCGCTCTCGTTACAACCGATCGCTAACGTAAGACTGCAGTAGTTACCTGGGCGGACAGAAACCTCTTCAACGCGTTTCCTGGCTTTAAGTTCACTCCTTTCAGCACACAGCACACGATGAAGGGTCGGACGTCTTTGATGCCTGGGCTCACTCTGACAGTCAAGGGCGCGGGATTTTCGGAGACGTGCAGAACCTTGACCAGCAGCCTGCTGACGTCTTCCAGCTCGTCTTGCTCCCCGTCCCCGCTATCCTTCTTCTGACGTTTCTCTCTCTTCTTTTTCCTGTTCTCCTCCCGTGCGCTCTCGGCTTTCCCTTTCCCGCCTCCGCGGCCTCCCACCCGCAGGTACTCCAGGATGGATTTTGTCTGGCAGCCGTTGACCATCTTCTCCAGCCGCTTGTCCTTCAGCCTGTTGCCCCTGAAGTTGACCTCCTTCAGCCTGGGGCAGTCGGCCAGCTCGGCCGGGAGCTCCGTCAGCTGGTTGTTGGAGACATCCAGGCTCTGCAAGAGACCCCCGGCGTCAGGCTGGGGCCCCTCCCCGGGCCCTGGGGCCCCCCTTCCCCGCCGGGACCCCCTCTCGGGACCCGGGACCCCCCCCCTTCTCCCCGGGGGTCCCTCCCCGCCCACCTTGAGGGCCGGCAGGGCGGCGATGTCGGCGCCCAGCTCCGCCACCTCGTTGTCGGCCGCCTCCAGCTGGCTGAGGAGCGGGAAGAGCCCGGCGGCGGCGGCGGGGGGCGGCAGGAGGCCGCCGGGCAGCGCGCGGAGCCGGTTGCCGGAGAGCAGCAGCGCCTGGAGGCGCGGCGCGGCGCGGGCCAGCCCCGGGCCCAGCTCCCGCAGCCGGTTGCCGCCCAGGTTGAGGCTGCGCAGCTGCGGGAAGGCCGGGGCGCCGCCGGGCTCGGGCTCCGGCTCGGGCCCCGGCCCCGCTCCGCCCAGCGGCGGCGGCAGCGCCTCCAAGCCGTTGTCCGAGAGGTCGAGGACGCGCAGGGCCGGCAGCGGCCCGCCCAGGCCGGCGCCCAGCCCGGCGGGGCCCAGCGCGTTGCCGCGCAGCACCAGCGTGTGGAGCGCGGGCAGGGCGGCGGCCAGCCCCGGGCCCAGCTCCCGCAGCGCCGCGCACCCGCTCAGCTCCAGCGACTGCAGCAGCGGCAGCGCCAGCAGCGCCGCCGGCAGCCGCCCGCCGCCCGCCGCCACGCGCTCCGCCACCGCCGCCCCCGCCAGCGCCAGCTCCCGCCGTCGCTCGCGCGCCGCCGCCTCCAGCTCCGGCCACGCCGCCGCCGCCATGGCGCCGCCGCCACAGAGACCGCGCCGCCGCAGCCCAGAGCGCCGCGCCGTCACCATAGAGACCGCGCCGCTGCAGCCTAGAGCGCCGCGCCGCGGCCAGAGAGACGGGGCGGCCGCAGCCTAGAGCGTCGCGCTATTATCATAGAGATGGAGCCGCCGCAGCCTAGAGCGCCGCGCCGTCACCATAGAGATGGCGCCGCCGCAGCCCAGAGCGCCGCGCTATCACCATAGAGACGGAGCCGCCGCAGCCTAGAGCGTCGCGCTACCACCATAGAGACGGAGCCGCCGCAGCCTAGAGCGCCGCGCTACCATCATAGAGATGGCGCCGCCGCAGCCTAGAGCGTCCCGCTATCACCATGGAGACGGCGCCGCCGCAGCCTAGAGCGCCCCGCCATCACCATAGAGACGGCGCCGCCGCAGCCTAGAGCGCCCCGTCATCACCATAGAGACGGCACCGCCGCAGCCCAGAGCGCCCCGCCATCACCATAGAGACGGCGCCGCCGCAGCCTAGAGCGCCGCGCCGCCACCATAGAGACGGCGCCGCCGCAGCCTAGAGCGCCCCGCCG